>JBAWJQ010003934.1:0-179641 GCA_037783105.1 Bactrocera zonata
GTAATAAGCACTGCTTCAGTTTTTTGTTCCGCGAGTTTAAGTTTTGAGCA
This sequence comes from Bactrocera zonata, assembly GCA_037783105.1. NCBI lineage: Eukaryota > Metazoa > Arthropoda > Insecta > Diptera > Tephritidae > Bactrocera > Bactrocera zonata. The sequence goes on from JBAWJQ010003934.1 coordinate 51, forward strand.
GGACGAAATGCTCAAAATTGGAACACTTTATCCTGGGAAGTCTTATATAAAAACCCCGGTTAATAGCACTTTTGGGACTTATATGAAAATCTCGCTTTATGTACCTTTTGAGGCTTATGTAAAAGTGCACATATGAAACAACTACTTTTTTAAGCTACGAATATGTAAATATTTATTAGATACTTTTTAAAAGTACTTTAGTATATGTATTCATCACTACATAGTGAAAAGAAAAAACAAAAGTAAAATTCATATAACAAAACATAAAAATGTAAGGAACAAATGAGATTTTTGTCGCCCATGCTTGAAAGAATTTTGCACAGAACGAAGTCGTAAAAAATTATATTTCAAAAAAAATTGTTATATTAGATTGGAAAGACATCTCATTATGGAGAATGTCTCCTTCCATGCTTTCTAATTCAGCAATGCATTTATTTTTTGGCAGGAAGTGGGCTCTGAGGCTGTGAATGCAATACAGAACTTTTGCAACTGACGGTGTTTTTAGCACTTCCTCAGTCTCCTCTTCATCTTCAGATCCGTCGTTATCAATTTGCAGTGGATCTGCTTCTATCAACAATGGAACTGACAATTTCCTCATCAGTCCAATTGCCATAGCACGGAATGTCGTCATCACATACAATTTATGTTTCAAATGAGCTTTGTGTATTTGCACCTTAACGATTTTTTCTACTTCAGCACTTGTATCTTCTAATTGTTGATCAGTGGATGTAGGTATAAATTCTTCCTGTCAAAAAAATAATAAAAATAAAAACATTAATGAATTTAATAAGCAAAAATTGTGAAATTTCAACGAACTTACCTTTTTGAATCAGTTTTGAATTGATACAGCTTTCACAATCCAAAAGCTATGTTTAATCATATGAATCACTTAAAATATATTGACTGATTTTTCAAATTCAGCCACTGTTTGTCCGCGTTTAATTGCAGCAACCTATTTCCGAATAATACTTTGCCTATAGTATGCCTTAAAACTGTGGATAATTCCTCTATCCAGAGGCTGAGTTATTGCAGTTGTATTTGGTGGCAAAAACTGAAGATAAATGTTTGTCAAAGTGTCAGAAATCTTAAAACAAGCCGCATTGTCAACCAGCAGAACAATTTTTCGACTCTGTTCTCTCATTTGTGTATCCAACTTATTTAAAACTTTACCCCAAATCGCCTGCGTCATCTACGCTTTCTTGTTGAAGTTATACTTTAAGGGCAAAACTTTATTTTTAAAGCATAAAGTCATGACAATGACTTCCTTAAAATCTCCTGTGGCATTGCAAATAAAGAGGAGCGTTAGTCGGTCCTTAGAGGTCTTGAACCCTTTCACTATTTGTCCCTTATGTGTAAGCGTTTTTTGCGGCAATGCTTTAATGAACAAAGCACTTTCGTCTGCATTGAAAATATTCGCCTGATCATAGTTCGCTATAACATGTGGAAGAGTTGTGCTCGGAAATATTTCTGAATTTTCCTTATCAGTGGAGCGTTTTTCGCCGTGAATATTTCTTATAGTATGTTTACATATGAACTTAATCTCGTTAAAAGTCTGTTCAATAATCTACCCGTTTATATAGGCAAATGAGATTATCAACTGTCAAATTTGTTGTATTTGTATTCTTCTTGGTGAATTGTAAAATTTCTTGAATCAATATTTTTACTCGTGAACTAAAAAAGAAAAAATAATAAAATTAAAGATATGGAAGAAAAACAAAAGAACGCCATTGTATACTTGATTATGCAGATTGCTGCCAGTAATAAGAAGTTGTCAGAAATACGGAAAAGACGGCAACTTAGAATGGAAAAAATATTAGGTTGTCAAAAAAGTCTTGTGATATTTTCGCTAGTTGGCGCTAAAAGTGCGTAGTTCTAGTTTTATTCGTCGCATCGCGTCATGCTTTACTTTTTTAGAAAGCTCATTTCACGCGCTAACACGAGTTTGATTGATTGTCATTTCTTTTAAGTCGTTCGTGAATTATAGCGTCGCAAACATGGAGCAAAATAAAGAGAAAATACGGCATATTTTACAGTACTACTACGATAAAGGCAAAAATGCATCTCAAGCCGCCAATAAAATTTGTGCAGTTTATGGATCCGATACAGTTTCCATTTCCACCGCACTACGATGGTTTCAACGTTTTCGTTCTGGTGTAGAGGTGGTCGAAGATGCCCCACGCTCCGGAAGGCCTGTCGTCGAAAATTGCGAAAAAATCACTGAATTGGTCGAAAGAGACCGGCATAGTAGGCATCAAATCGTTATAAACCATTTGAAGAAGCTTGGAGTCTCTAAGGAGCTCGACGTATGGGTGCCACACGAATTGATTCAATAAAAATACCGCAAGACATTTTTGACAACTTATTTAGCCAGCTCATTTCTTACGCAAGAAAAAATTACGGAGTACGTTGAAGGATTTAGAAAAATTTCGCCAATGTCTGGGCGCAGTAGGTAAGTTTATGAATTTGAAATATTTTACCCATAACATGCAAATACAATTTATTTCAGATGGATGTCATATTGAGATTAGGCCCTCCGCATCTGATGCTGATGACTATTTCAACTACAAAAGTTGGTACTCAATGGTTTTACTAGCCCTCGTAGACTACAGGTAAGTTAACAACATACATGTTTTGTTTACCATACTTAAAACATTTTTTTAGATATATGTTTATGTTTATTAATGTTGGAGCACCTGGTCGTTGCAATGATTCCCAAATATTTGAAAAATCCGACTTGAAAAGAGTTTTGCAAAACTCTCTGCTTAAAGAGAATGCGAAAAAACTTTGTGACACTAATGTCCCAATTGTAGTTCTTGGAGACTCGGCGTTTCGCTTTACGCCATTTCTGATGAAGCCCTATCCCTATAACCAAGCCGCTGAGGATCACGAGAATATTTTCAATTACCACTTATCTAAATCTCGAAGGGTTGTGGAGAACGCTTTTGGCCACCTGAAGGCAAGGTTTAGAAGGATAAGGAAAGGAATTGACAACGATTTTAAAAACGTTATATTAATAATAAAATGTTCTTGCGTCTTGCACAATTTTGTAAATGAAATGAATAATAGCAAAAACACGAAATGGTTGCAAATGCAAACAAATTTCGAAAGCGCACACCCACGAGAGCAACCTGATCCATTATTCATTTCTGGAACCGACGACCTTAATGCAGAGAACATCAGAAAACCTATAGCTCTATTTCTATGTAAGCTTATGTGTTTTATTTTATCAGTTCATTTTTTCTGTAAATTACAGTAAATTCATTTTTCATATTAATATATCACACATTAAAAATATTAATTCATTAACAAAATAAATATATATATATATATATGTATATATATATAATAAAAAAAATCTTCTCCTGGACTAGATATATGCTTCGTGGTGTAAAACGTAATTCTTACGTTTTCAAGGATATGTTAGTATATGCTTTCCTTAAATGCTTCTAAGAATTTTTCAGGATGTCATTTCTTTTGCTTTCAATTTGCCATCCTCTTTAATTGCTTCAATTTCCGCCGCAATTTTTCTATTTGAAGCCCGGAATTCCTCCAAAAATTCATTTTGAATATTGTTTGAAATACGTTTTTTTCTTTTCCTCGCAGGTTCCTCGTCTACAAACAGCAATTCTTCCTGGGAATCCAGCATAATGGAAGAGCTGTTAAGGGGTGAAGCACAGTCTATAACTTCGTGAACTTTAATAAATTAGTTTACAAAAATAAATATAAACTTTTCAAATTTCTGTTTTGTTTTACTAACCTGTGCTCTCCTCCACCAATGTTTCCAAATTGAAGCTCTTATAGCTCCCGAGGATACTATTTATTTTAGGGTAGAATTCCCATGTCGAAGGGCTGCCGCCAGAGGGACCAATAGATTTCCTCTCATCTCTGTAAAATTTTTTGAAAACTTTTATATGAATAAATGCACATGCATATTAAATAAACTTACCTGTATTTATTTGTTAAATTATGTATTTTCACACGAATTTCATTCGCGGAATATACGTGCCCCTTTGTGGCCATTTCTACCGACATATCCTTAAAAACGTGAGAATTACGTTTTACACCACGAAGTTGTGGCAATTTTTCCTCCCACAAGCATAGAAGACTTTCAACTTCCTCTTTATTCCACCTTGATCTCTTTTTCCTGAAAAATTAACAAATTTACATATATTTTAAATAATAATTTTATTAAAAATAAGTTTACTAACCTCTTTCCCACGCCGTCGGCCATTTTGGTTTACTTTGTCATTTGACATTTCTCCTCTCTTTCGCAAAAATTATCGATAAAATTAGGAATAACACCGATTATCTAGTTGTGTAATCTGAGATTCATTTTTAATCTCGGATTAACTAGAGAGGAATTTTGTATGGTAAATCTCGTTTCTTAATTACGGATTATCGAGTTAATCTCGTTAATGGAGATAATCTCGTTATATGTAAACATACTATTAGCTGAATGCCATTGCCCTTCTGTAATCGCCATCCTTGCGTTGGCGTAAAATCTTTTTTTTAGTTTCACTGCAAGCTGCTTGGACTTTTCCAGCATTAAGTTTGAAGAGATCACTGCTCCAGAGGATCTCAGTTGGATATTCCATATCATTAACGCCTGCTCCACCTGGGCTTCTTTACCTTACCTCATTCTTTTTCAAGACAATTTGCGCGTGGACGATTTGTTAGCAATTTCCCCTGCGTTTCTTAAAATTTTGTTTAGTGTATTTGAAGAGCACCCATATTTGGAACACAATTGAGGTTTTGATATGATTTTACTTTAAGCGATAACTTTAAGTTTCTCCTTTATGGAAAGCGTCTTTCTTTTGTTACCAGCCATCCTGTAAAAAAATTAACCTTTAACTGGTGACATGTAGTCTCACAGGCGTCGCGCGTTTTGCAAATTCTCAGAATTCACCATTTCCCCCCGCTGGCCACAACCAAGCGTTTTAGTAGCTTTTGTTTTAGTAGTAAAACGACCACGGAAGGAGACAGATGCGTCGTCGGTTGTAAAAAACGTGAGTAATATTTCTCAAAAAACCGGACGTAGCCTGTTAGGCTACATGTATGTAGTTCACATACGAAAAAAATATTGTAAAAATATACAATTTTTTTTATTTACTAGTGTAAAATGGCGGAAAACACTGAGAAACGTCAACACCCTACCGCTAGTTCAGTTGAGCGATCTAAAACAAAAAGGATACGTGTAGGCAGTCCGTCATTTGAAGAGGAAGTTAATTCGCTTCTGCTAGCTTCAAACGAATCTGATAGCGAAGACGATTTCGAAGAGTTTATTATTCCTGAAAATTAACTTTTAATGCATCATAAAAGTGATCACGGTGAAGAAGCAGGGCAGGAGAGTCACGAAGAAATTGGCAATGATAGTTCAGAAGAAGACGACAACGTGCCTCTCGCGGAATTACGGCGATCAAATTTTTATTACGGTAAAAATCGCTGTAAATGGTCAAAACAGCCTATTAATGCTAGGGTACGTACATTACAACATAACATCATTACCCGTGCTTGTGCCTCGAAACTGCGAGCTGAGGATGAAAAAGTCCCTGTCAGCATCTGGAATAAACTGTTTGATTTAGAAATGCTTCAAGAAATTTTGACTTGGACAAACAACAAAATCGGTAATTACAGAATGAAGTTTGCTCGTCAGAATAAACCTGAACTGAAGGATATAGATATGACAGAGCTAAAGGCTTTTGTGGGTCTTCTACTATATTCGGCAGTCTTGAAATCTAACCACGAACGCTCAACTTACTTATTTGCTAGAGATGGTACAGGTTGCGAAATGTTTAGAAGCTGTATGTCAGAAAATAGATTTATCGTTTTGCTACTAAGTTTGCGATTCGATAATCCAAATGATCGCGACGAAAGGAAACAAAATGACAGCTTGGCGGCAAACATAAAAATTATTTCACTTACACTTTTGCCAAAGTTTCATGTTTGCCGCCATTAATCAGCAAACATATGTTCTTACAGATTGCCATACCGCAAAAAAAAAAATCAAATAAGTGTAACCAGATTTTTTTTCTTATATCCGGGGATTTTTGAATGGATTTCTTTTAATGGCTCGCACATTTTGAATGTTATAAGCTGGGAGACCTTTTAAACGGGGCAAACATTAACCGAGGACTTTTTTGTATATTGCTTATGTGGAATTTTTTGTGACCTGATTTTATTTCCTTATAAGCGGGGAAATGGTTTAACCGGGGGCTTATATCCGAAGAGTACTGTGCTCTTTTGGACCTTGGTCTGTGTCATATAGCAGCAGCCTGTCGGACAAATAGCTCTGTATGATGCCTCAACAAGTAAGTTGGTATTTATTTCACCTGTAACGCACGCAGTATGTGGGCCAGTATGTCGCATTAAATGCGTTTTCACATTGAGCGTTATGACCGCGCAGTATTCTTTATTGCCGTACATCCATCTTTCTCCTTCTATGGCATTTTCCGCAAGAGTGAGTTTCTTAATTGCGTTAACAGTTGAGCGTTTTTTACGGAAGCCGTATTGGTTATTTGATAGGCTGCAGGCCTCCCCTTCTAGGTAACTTTCTAGTCGGACACAGATAATGCACTCCAACATTTTTCCCATTTTGTCGATCATGCATAGCGGCCGGGGTTCCCCTCTAGTTTATTTGCCTTCTATAATAGCACTAGATATTGCATTTTCCATATATAAATTCTTTCTCGCAGGCATCGTGTAAAAAATCCACAAATGGTTCTGATTTATATTTCATTGCGAGCTTTAGGACTTTGTTCGGGATTCCATCCAGGCCTGGTGCTTTGGTATTGCCGAACCTTTCAGCAGCTTGTAGCACTTTGAGATCATTTACTGGTGCTGCATCTGTGGGCTCTGCTTTTTCGAGAAGTAAACTTCCACCTTCTTGGCTTTGCTTAGGAAGTAGCGTTTCTACCTAATTTCTTAACAAAGAGGGACAAGTCGGTGCTTGCCCCTCGCCTCCTCCTGTCCTTCTCATTGCTAACTTATACGCCTCTCCCTATGTGTTTTCATCTACTTTTTCGCATAACATCTTGAAGCAAGAAGTTTTGCTCGCCTTTATCGCTTTTTTGCGGTCCCTGCGCTTTCTTTTGAAAATTCCTCTCATCCTCGTACCATCGCCGCTACCTATGCAACGTTGAAATCGGCGCCTCGCTTCTCAATAAAGCGATTTCATTGTTCCACCAGTATACCGTACCGGCTTTCTATGGGCTGTTTGCTTCCTTCTGGACATAGCCGCATCCCAGGCTTTGGATATGTGTTCTACCAGCAGTTTGGCTTGTAGTTCTACGTCAGTATCTTCCTTCAGGGTATCGTCCAGCATAAATTGGAAAAGTTCCTCGTCAAGTGTTTCGATGCTCTACCCTTTGCACTACACTGTTTGGCGACAAGTGGTTCTGCGTAGTGATTGCGTGGGTTTATTAATATAGCCAGGTGATCACTCTGGCTATACATATCGCTTACCCTCCAGTCAGTTGATCGAATAAAGTTTCTGCTAGCAAAGGATACGGTGTGTAGCAGCTGCAGAAGTTGATCCCATATATTTTCGCTCTTCCGTAATAGGCCCTATCAGTTAATGGTTTGTGTTGGAACGTTTATTCTCCACATGCCCACATTGCTACCGTTTTTTTAGTATCTGAGATCCACTTGTCAGTTGTTTTATTTTTGTATTGTTCACATTTTTCTTTTCCACTCTCTTTGCACGCAATGCAAAAAGGTTTATTAGTACAGGATTTCGCAAAGTGACCCTCTTCTCCGCACTTTTTAGTTGAGCTTTTTCCTTTATCCTGCAGATTGTCCAGCCGATCTTAATCTTCTGGGCCTGTGGTAAATATTTTGCTTCTCGCGCAGGACGACTTATCCCTGCTATCTGGGTGCCCGCGTAGGCCGCTCTGATGGTTTTTATTGCTGATACATTAAAGAGGCCAAGTTCTTTAATTTCTGATCGGATTGCTTCCACTATATCTTCTTGTGTGGTGATATCATCCAGGCCCCGCAACTCCACTGTGGTTTCCTGCTTCAATGTTTTGATTTGTGCCTGTTCGCCCAATATTCTGCTTATCTCTTCTTTATATCCTTCGATGCTTCCTGTTTGCTCCTTCCTTAGTTCAAGTAGAATCTCTCCTTTGGCTGTCTTTTTTACTCTCGAGACAGTTTTGCCAAGTTCTTGCAGTGTCCCATTTGTTTTAACTGTTCGACGAATGTCTGCGTACGCCATTTCACCAACTTTTGCAATCACTATAGCATCAGGTCGAAGACGTTGTGTCGTGTTTTCATTCTTCTTAATCTTTATTTTCTGTGTCCTGCGCTGGACCGTGCCTCATTCTTTCTCTGTAGCTGATTTCGCGCTAGCATCTTTAGGATAGCGGTCTTTGTCCTCACTTGTCGTATAGACTACCGTTCCCATCGATAGCCCTTCATGGCCGTTCTTGGTTTTTGGACAGGAACGGGTGTACCCTCGGGGACGATGTCCCTATCCCAGTTCCCTGAGGATTGTTTTTCGCTTTACCGGTCCCGGAATACGCGGATGAACCGGTGGTCGCCCGCAGCAACACTTACATCATCCTTTCCACACCATCAATGGGAAACAGCTGATGGTGCTTCGTGGGACACCCAGTGCGCCCCGCTCTAAGAACTTGAGCATATAGGCAATTACCCGGAGGGCTTGGGGGAACGATGAAAATCGTTCAAGGATGTCAGTGTCATCCAATGTTGCATGATAAGTGTCGATTTTACGACTTTCTGGGGCAAGTATGTTGCGCATGGGCGATTGTGGCCAAGAATCGGGAGATTCTATTAACCATCGGCGGGCATTCCACCAGAGGGTGGAGGTGGCGAGATGCAGAGGTTTGCATCCTCTTGTGCCTAGATCAGCAGGATTGTCAGCACTGGCTACGCCAAGTGGCTGATCTTACTAGGTCAAGTATTTATGATGTTCGGTTAGAAATATAAGTTTTCCACGCATGTGGTGGTTTTTCTAACCAGGCTAGAACTATTTCGGAATCGGACCATAAATATAATCTGTATTTCGCCATATTTAAGTGGGTCTGCATTATTGAAGCTAGCTTTGCTAATAGCAGAGCGCCACAGAGTTCAAGTCGTGGTAGACTTATCGTTTTTAGAGGTACGAATTTTGCTTTTGCCACCAGTAAGTGGCTTGGTTGCATATCGCTTTGTGTGCGCACATAAATAGTGGCACAATATGCCTTTTCAGAGGCGTCGCAGAAACCGTGTAGTTCCACTTTGTATTCGGGGGAATAGTTTACCCACCGTGGAATTTGTATCTGCGAAATGTCATTCAAATTATTAGCGAACTGGGTCTATTTTTCTAAGCGAAGAGGTTTCATTTGTTCGTCCCAGTCGGTTACGTCTAGCCATAGTTCTTGGATCAGGATTTTCGCTTGTATCATAATTGGCGAAAGCCATCGTGCGGGGTCAAAAAATTTTGCCACAGAGGAGAGAATTTGGCGTTTTGTAATAGCGGATAATGCGGATATGGACTCCGTCGTGTATGAAAACTGATCCGATATCGCATTCCATTGGATGCCTAGTGTTTTTGTTGTACTTTCCTTTTCAAATATAAGGAAATTAGTATCCAACAAATGGTCTTTAGGAATATTTTTTAAAATATTTGGGTGATTGGCTGTAATCTCGTTTAAAGGAAACCCTGCGGTATTGAGGGCATTTATTATCTGTGTTAAGGTCTCGTATGCTTGTGGAAGACTGTGGCTTCCAGACAGGATATCGTCTACATACGTTTGCGTTGGTCCTTCCGGCTCGAAGGACCATGTAAAATACTTCTCCGCACTCACCTTTTACACTAGTTTTCCGCACAAAATAAGGTTAGTGTCTATGCATACGCGTAGGGTTATACAAAATCGGCAATGTCCCAATGGGGTTTATTAAAAATGATTTAAGAACAATATAAAATGATCTATATGTTAATTTATATAAGGTACGACGTAAAACTCCGGTCGAGCATGGAGTGAATAACTCGCGAAAAAAAATGCACGCCGATCGAAGAAGCCGAAAAAAAGGTTATAGCACAGGCGTACAAGTCGCTGTGAAGGTCGCAAACGAAGTGAAGTTGCTGATCTCCTTTTGGTTCCTTTTTTTCCCTTTGTGTGTAAAATCAGATGGTGTGATGTGGTTGGTTGGTGTGTAGTGTGGAATGTGGGTTCTAAGCTCTGATGATTTGGGAAGTGAGCATGGTGAAGGTGCGTATCGGTGTTGTAAAGTTGAGTTGCTGTGGTGTGATAGTGTGGTGTATGTGTGGATGTCCGGAGGAGGATGCTCATTTATATAAAAGGCAAAAACGAGCATGGGAACTAAGCCAAAAAAAATATACACACATACGATTTGAATGTCAAATGCAAAATGGGCCACCGTTATTTCTTGGAACTGAAATAAGTCCTGCGTTTTAATTTCAATAAATACTCAATGTATATTCATCGTGTCTTATATTTAAGTATTTTGTGAAATGGCTCCGCACAAAAAGCAAACAAATTTCGAAGAGCAGCAAGAAATTGTGAAACTTCATTCTGAAGAGCTATCAATTCGCAAAATTTCCAAAAAAAAAACTGAAAAACCCCGATCTACAGTGCAGAATATTGTGACGCGATATATCAAGGAATTTCGTTTGGTAAACAAAAGTGGGGAAGGTCAAGGAAAGAAACTTAATTCCAGAATTAAAACTTTTTGCTGAAAAACAGCTTGAAAAAACAATGTGTGCAGAAATAATCCGTAATGTTTTACGTTCCAATGATTTTCATGGTCGATTTATGAGGAAAACACCATTTACCAGCATTAGAAACAAAGCAAAGCGGCTAAAATATGTTAAAAAATACTTATCAAAACCAGAGAGTTTTTGGAATACGGTAGGACAATTTAAAGATACCTAATGTGATAAATTTGACTAAATATTTGGTGTTATAGGTTTTATTTACAGATGAAAGTAAATTTAGCTTACATGAAGAGAAGCGTAAAAATACACGAGCCACAGTAAAGCACGGTGGTGGTTCTGTGATGGTATGGGGCTGTATGTCCAGTGCGGGAGTGGGAAACTTAACATTTGTGGAGGGAAATGTGAATAGGTTTTCCTAGCTTGATATACTAAAGGCAAATGTTAAGCAAAGTGTAACTAAATTTGGTATCGAGAGCAATTTCGCCTTTTAAAAGGCCAACGATCCGAAGCATACTTCTGAAGCTGCGACGATTTGGTTCACCAGACTTAAATGTCATTGAGCAAGTATGGGAAGAATTTCCTAGACGTGTATACAAAAACCAATTTAACTCAATTAATGACCTGAAAATTGCAATAATGATAGAGTGGCTAAAAATCCAACCAGATTTTTGCAAGAAATTAGTGGAATCTATGCCAAGACATCTCCAAGCCGTTTTAACCGCAGAAGGTTATGCTAAAACTAAAAGTGTCCCATTTTACGTTTGACATTCAAATCGTATGTGTGTATGTTTTTTTTTTGTTTTAGTTGCCATGAAGTTGGGCGATGGTTAGTAAGTTTATGAGAAATTATTAGTTAATATAAGTTCAAAATATGTTGCTTACTTTTTATTAAAAAAATGTATCGTTTTCACTCAAACTGGAGGCCCTTTCTGGCAGGCGTTTGAGCCAGTGTACATAGATTGAAAAATTTAGAGACAGAAACAAATGGCGCAACTGGGAAGAAGAAGACATTGCTAAGTCGATCATGCTACAGTCTGGTTCACTTGATTAGAGGCAACAATTTTTGTGAAAGAAAATGTTGATTAAAGTTTCTATATTTGATCTTTCAACAAATAGTTTTCTGCTAACTCAAGCTAAGACTGTACTGGTTTAAAAATACAAACACATCCAAATATTATTTCAGCTAACGGTATTTCGTAGCGGTAAAAGTTCGGCAGCTGCAATATTCTGCTTGATTTATTGGTTCACTTGAATAGAGGCACTTAGTTTGCTTACATCATTTGCACAATAAAGGTGTGAAACTATATATTTTTTTAAGCATTAATTGTGTTAAGTCGTAAACTTGTAAATTCGAATAAAATGGGAAAGCGGAAAAGTTTATCAGACCGAGAAAAAGGACAAATTGATATATTGACCTCTGAAGGACTTTCGAATCGCCAAATTGCCAAAAAGATTGGTCGAAGTCCAAATGTTGTTGATCATTATGTGAAAAAGAGTGCCTCCTACGGTTAGAACTACAAAGGTAGGACTGCGATGACTTTAACACCAAAGGAAACCCGGAAAGTCCTTAGGATTGCATCCAATTCCGCACTTTCAACATCAAAAATTATGAAATTAGCTGATGTTGCAGCTAGCAATTCCACAGTTAGACGGGCTATTCTGAAAGCACCATATCTGAAATATAAAAAATTACAAAAAAACTGCCTTTGAATAAACTTCGCAAGCAACGTCGCCTCGATTTTGCAAGAGACCACATGGCTTGGAATTCTGTCACAAATAACGACCCTGGTGAATGGAAAAAAGTTGTATTTAGTGACGAAAAGAAATTTATTCTGGATGGATACAATTACTATTTCCATCATTTAAGAAAGGAGGAGAAGTACTTGAGTCGCCATCACAGCCGTGAAGGTGGAGTTATGGTATGGGGAGCAATATCGTACTATGGCGCGTTCGAGCTGAGAATTGTAGACTCCAGAATTACGGGAAACAGCTATAAAACGATGTTGGAATCATCATTTCCAGAGATTCGGGAATCATTTGGACCAATTCCATGGATCTTTCAACAAGATAATGCTCCTGTTCACACTGCAAGATTGGTCAAAGCTTGGATGGTGTCCCAAACCATTGAAACCTTAGCATGGCCCCCGTATTCCCCAGATCTCAACATTATAGAAAATGTATGGGGATGGCTAACTCGTAAGGTTTATGAGAACGGACAACAAACTGAATACCAAAATTATTTAATTCGAAGCATTAAAGCGGCCTGGTCTGAATTTTCGCTAGTCTATCTCGAGAGTTTGTACAAATTCACTCCCCAACGTGTTTATGAAGTAATTTACAAACAAGGTGGCAGCACAAAATATTAATCTTTAAAAAATAATGGTTAAAAAACTTTGTTCTTGTATCTATTTATATATTTTTTCTAAATTTGTAAGTGCCTCTATTCAAGTGAATCAATAAATCAAGCAGAATATTGCAGCTGCCGAACTTTTACCGCTACAAAATACCGTTAGCTGAAATAATATTTGGATGTGTTTGTATTTTTAAACCAGTACAGTCTTAGCTTGAGTAAGCAGAAAACTATTTGTTGAAAGATCAAATATAGAAACTTTAATCAACATTTTCTTTCACATAAATTGTTGCCTCTAATCAAGTGAACCAGACTGTATATTCAACGAGCTCGAAAGCGAAACAACTTTTCTATACCACGTGTTCGCACTCTGCAATGATGGTCAAAGAAAATTGATATAGCTCCAGGTGTCAAACACAGTAAAGAGACAAAATTAAATAATACAATGAAAATTCAATGAAATGATTATATATGTAGGTAAATGTTCACTATAAAATATTCACTTATATTAATATTCACACACATTGGTGTTAACTGTTCTGATATTCACTGATATTCATTTCTTTCATTTGTATGTCTGCAATACAAAATTGCTTCTTATTGCAAAGAAAAACAAACAACTGAAAATTCGCTGATTTTACGTTGATATAGATGCGCAGAACGAAGAAAATTTGAACTCGTCTTTGCGCAATCTTTGTTTCTATCATTCTTGAAGAAAATATATAATACTTACGAGGTGTGTTCAAAAAGTATCGCGAATCGTAACTGACAGTTTTCTTCGATTGCAGGGGCGTGGTGCATCATGAGTTCTTGCCACAGAAAAGGACGGTCAATAAGGAATATTACCTGCAAGTTATGCGCAATTTACGCGAAGCAATCCGCCAGAAACGCCCGGATTTGTGGAAGAACAAAAATTGGCTTTTGCACCACGATAACGCCCCTGCTCACACACATCGTTGCTTGTGCGCGACTTTTTGGCCAAAAACAACACACTAATGATGCCGCAGCCACCGTATTTCCCAGATCTGGCCCCCTGTGACTTTTTCTTGTTCCCTAAACTGAAGAGGCCCATGAAAGGACGACGTTACCCTTCTCTTGACGAGATAAAGACGGCATCGAAGGAGGAGCTGAAGAAGATATAAAAAAATGATTTTTTGAAGTGCTTCGAAGATTGGAAAAACCGTTAGCACAAGTGTATAATATCTCATGGGGATTACTTTGAAGGGGAAAAATAGATATTCATGAATAAATAAATAATTTTTGAAAAAACGCAAAATTCGCGATACTTTTTGAACACACCTCGTATGTGTGTAAGTACATAAATATTTTCATTGCGATTTAAGGGATGTGGATATCGGTAGGCTTTATACAAAATTTCAAAACGGACTATACTTTACAATAATGATTTTAACTAATTCAGGATGAATTTAACGATTACTTTGAATTTCCTTAAAAAAACAATTTGTTAGCGAAAAGGTTACCTAAGTGCAGAGAACGTAAATTATGGAGAAGGTCCAACTACAGACAAGCGTGTAAAGAAGAAATTTTAACGGTGCATCAGTAACAGCTGAACATTTAATAAACCTTCGCCGTGAACCTTCTCTATGATAAACGTTCTCTGTCATAGAGAAAGTCCACGGCGCGAAGAACGTAAAAATATTTTTAGCTAACAAAATGCGATGAGAGTGTTTAGCTCAAAAGGAGAAATTTCGACAGTGGCGCGTGAACAGAGCTGAGCGTTCAATGAAAATGCAAATGAGCGTGTTTCACGACAGCAAGCTCAAAAAGAGAAATTTTGACAGTGGCGCGTGAACAGAGCTGAGCGTTCAATGAAAATTATGCACAGAAATATATATAGTATTTCTTTACAGACCGATAACATTCTAATTAAATTATGCTATTTTCAAAACATGATTTGTTGGATAATATAATATAATTTCATACATGAATATGCGCTATATATATAGTATGTATATGAGATACCCTAAAAAACTTAATATATTATTGTAAATCACATTTCAACATTTAAATTTTCATACACATCTGTCAGCACATTAGTATATATGTATAGTACATATATAAGTACAATTAAAATTAAAATCAGGATATTATCGTAATATAATGTGCGCACACTGCTCTATATGTACATATGTGTATATGACATTGCCGAAAAAATAATGTATACATAAACCTACTTACTTACTTACTTACCCGCAAAAACTGCGAAATATGTTTTACAAAAATAACAATCATCAGCAGCGTCACAAGTCAATATAGCAGCAAAATAGTCGATGCCCAAATTTGTACAAAAACACACAACAACAACATTTTCATTCATGAACGTAAACACACTTATAGATGAAAAGGTTTTGTTGTTATGAGGAAAACGAGCGTGGCCACACTTAAAAGCCAAATATGAAGAATTTTTCAACAACAGCGTTCTATTGTTTGTACTTTCACAATTTTTTTTAATTAAGTATTAGAAAATCTCTCCAACATTTTTCAAGCTATAATAGAGTATGTGAATACTTTTGCCATATATATGAATAATATATAATTTATACCTAATAAACACAGATAAGTAAAACTATATTATAATAACATAAAATGTTTATGATTTCAATGTAATTTTTTTTAAATATTTCAATTTTATATTTTAACTAGCTTATCCTGGAGGCGTTGTACTGCGTGAAATTATGTTTTTTGAAATGAAAAGAAAGTTGAATTTATATTGGCTAACTGAGCCTCAGTCCCATGCCCCATACAACATGTAATCTGCAAGCGCGATATCAACACGGAACATCTAAACAAAGCAATAATCCCGCATCACTAATACGCTACATTCACCACTCTTCATCAAGTCAACGAAGAGAAATTTGAACCACTCGAGAATTGAACGACCGACCGCCAGAAGCGCCACAGCACATAAGATCGCAAGTTAATAGCCATTTACCAATCAGTCAAATATTTTAAACACATGATTGAAGGTAGGCGCTGCACAATTATGACTGATCATAAACCAATAACATGGCATTGTCACCACGACAATTGAATCATTTGGATTTCATCGGTCAGTACACTACTGATATCTGTTACCTTCCCGGGAAAGACAACCGATTTTTTCACACGCATCGAGGCTTATCAACTTGCGAAGCAATCAATTTTGAAGAGTTGGCGTAGAGTCAGAAAATCGACCAAGAATTTAATGATTTTTTGAAGAGCAACACGTCAAGTTTACAACTAAAATTAGTTAATATCCCGAACGAAACCAAAGCCATTGTTCGTGACGTTTCAACGAAGCACGTACGACCATTCATCACTAAGGGTTTTCGTCAACAAGTATTCCACTCTGTTCACAACATGGCTCATCCCAGTAAAAAGTCAACAATCAAAATGAGCAGCGAGCGCTTTGTTTGGCCCAACATGAAAAAGGACATTATCGAAATGGTACAAACTTGTATTTCATGCCAAAAATCCAGTATTGCGCAACACAACAGAGCATCACTTCAAAGTTTTTTTACACCAAGTAAACGTTTCGAATGGGTTCACATAGATTTTGTCGGACCATTGCCAATTTCAAATGGTTATCGCTGTTGTCTTACTTGCATCGATAGATACACTATTCCAATTGAAGACATTTACGCGGATACCGATAACTTTCTACGGTGTGCCAGCAAAACTATTCAATGAATTAACGCGTGTGATTGGAACAAAACACCTTTGTTCAAGTCTACGACATCCGCAAGCCAACGGTATGATCGAACGTTTTCATCGAACCATGAACACTGGATCGACACACTGCCAATGATCATGCTTGCCCTTTGCTGTGTGTTGAAAGAGGACATCAAAGCAACACTATCAGAGATGGTTTATGGCGAGACACTCACACTTCCATGCGATTTCTTCGAAAACATCAATAACGATAGTTTTGGCACCGAATTCGTTCAACTATTACGCGAATTGATGTGGAAAATTCAACCCGTTCTAATCCGAATTACGCTAACAACAGGGTCTTTGTTCAAAAGAATTTGCAAATTTGCACACCCGTTTTCTTGAGAGATGATGTTCGAACACCGCTTAAACCACCATACAATGGTCCCTACGAAGTGTTGAGCCGTCAAAGTTCCCATTAGCAAAGATAGAGTCAAAGCAGCATTTTTACCAATCGACGAACCGCCATCATCAGCATCAAACGCAATCATACCCCCAGACACGATCGTATTAACATCAAGCCAAAAACAAACCAACTACACTCAAACCCAAAGCGAATAACCAAAGTCAACGAGAATCGGAAGAACCGTCAGCAAACCTAAACGGTATGTTTCTTTCAGCGACAGTTAGTTATTAATTTTTAATTTTTTCCGTGACTCGGGGGAGTTCTGTGGCGGTAAGATGTAATTTAAATTTATTTTGCAATTTTAATTATATTTTTTTTTTCAATTTTATAATTCGCGACAATATCAAAAACAGTTAATATAAAAATATTGAACGTATAGCCAGCGTCATATAATCTGATGATTGCTTACTTTTTCTTTTCGTTTTTTATATGGCATCTCTAGGAGTTGAATTTAGCATCAGAAGACATAATTACTTTTTTATAAAAACACGTTCTCAAAATACTCGCGGTATAACAATTGAAAAACATAACCTATAATGTACAATATTTCTGAACATATTTTAAATAAATAAATAGTTTTAGTGGTTACGTGTGTTTATTTCATTCACAACATCCACAAAGTAAAAAAAAAAAAACATAACGCGAATCCATCGAAAATGCCGATTTCAAATGAAGATTCTTTTAGCGATAACGATGGAGACCGCGCAATGGTCATGCCAGACAACACAGTTGCAGATTTACAAAAACAAATACGTCGGTTGCAACTATCTTTAGAAGCCTCCGAAAGGGAGAGGTTATCTCTGAAACAAACAATCGCCTCGACAACTGCCACCGTCGATACCAAGATTGCTGAGTCACTTGCCGACTCTTTTCAAGTCAGTGTTGCCGCATCTGTTAAACCAATGTATGCCTATACAAATAGAGCCGATAATTTTGCCTACTCATTGCCACACAGGAGCTTTGCCAACGCCGCCGTTCTCACCCCACCGAATTCTAAAAACAACGCTGCTGACGTATTTTTCACCCGCTCTAATGCTTGTACAAATTCCACCTACAACCCTACATCATCCCACTAGCATATGCCTAGCTATATGCAGCCTATTGCGACTCATTTGAATGTACCGCAGGAAACTTTTTGCCAATTGTAAATTTTGCTGGTATTAAATCTACAGCCGCCACATCTTTAAACAACACACATTTCAGGCTCACCCGAAGAGAGGCCAATGTTTATCGTCGCCTTTAAAGAAACAACAAATATGTTTGCATACAGTAATAACAGAATTTACTTCGCTTACAGAAAGCTCTTAAAGGAGACGCAAGTTCAGAAGTTGTATCACTATTAATTCATCTTTCAAGTGTAAATGTGGTGATATCTTCGTTACAGTTTCATTATGGACGACCTGAACTACTCATACGCAGCCAGCTCACAAAATTCAGATCGTTTCCAGCAATCAAGTAGAAAAATTCATGAAATCGCCAATTATAGTTAATGGTAACAAATTTTGTCGCATTTTTAGAGAACGCCAGTGCTACACCTCATCTTTCAAACCCAACACTGCTCGATGAATTGATAAGTAAACTACGTATTTATAAACGTCATACGTTTGCAATAAATAAACCATACCCAACAATATGTGAATTTAGTTTGTGGTTACAACAGATGTCAATATATGTTGTAATGGCAACAGAACTGAACACACCGACGTCAGTTCAGAACAACCATTACGAAAATGTAATAAAAACAGTGCTATCCATATCTGAAGTAAAATTGAAATCTACATTTTGTAAAGATAATCATCGATTGTAGCAATGCATGGAATTTAACACTCCAGTAGTCGCGCGTACTACAATAGTAGACCACTTGTGTATATCCTTGAATATTTTCGCTTATTCATGTACCGTTACATTTATTTTAAGTTCCTATTATGTTTAAAATGAATATTTTTTGGTTGATTTGGTTTTAAAATAAACTGTTACTTACAGTCTGGTTCACTTGATTAGAGGCAACAATTTTTGTGAAAGAAAATGTTGATTAAAGTTTCTATATTTGATCTTTCAACAAATAGTTTTCTGCTAACTCAAGCTAAGACTGTACTGGTTTAAAAATACAAACACATCCAAATATTATTTCAGCTAACGGTATTTCGTAGCGGTAAAAGTTCGGCAGCTGCAATATTCTGCTTGATTTATTGGTTCACTTGAATAGAGGCACTTAGTTTGCTTACATCATTTGCACAATAAAGGTGTGAAACTATATATTTTTTTAAGCATTAATTGTGTTAAGTCGTAAACTTGTAAATTCGAATAAAATGGGAAAGCGGAAAAGTTTATCAGACCGAGAAAAAGGACAAATTGATATATTGACCTCTGAAGGACTTTCGAATCGCCAAATTGCCAAAAAGATTGGTCGAAGTCCAAATGTTGTTGATCATTATGTGAAAAAGAGTGCCTCCTACGGTTAGAACTACAAAGGTAGGACTGCGATGACTTTAACACCAAAGGAAACCCGGAAAGTCCTTAGGATTGCATCCAATTCCGCACTTTCAACATCAAAAATTATGAAATTAGCTGATGTTGCAGCTAGCAATTCCACAGTTAGACGGGCTATTCTGAAAGCACCATATCTGAAATATAAAAAATTACAAAAAAACTGCCTTTGAATAAACTTCGCAAGCAACGTCGCCTCGATTTTGCAAGAGACCACATGGCTTGGAATTCTGTCACAAATAACGACCCTGGTGAATGGAAAAAGTTGTATTTAGTGACGAAAAGAAATTTATTCTGGATGGAGTTACTATTTCCATGATTTAAGAAAGGAGGAGAAGTACTTGAGTCGCCATCACAGCCGTGAAGGTGGAGTTATGGTATGGGGAGCAATATCGTACTATGGCGCGTTCGAGCTGAGAATTGTAGACTCCAGAATTACGGGAAACAGCTATAAAACGATGTTGGAATCATCATTTCCAGAGATTCGGGAATCATTTGGACCAATTCCATGGATCTTTCAACAAGATAATGCTCCTGTTCACACTGCAAGATTGGTCAAAGCTTGGATGGCGTCCCAAAACATTGAAACCTTAGCATGGCCCCCGTATTCCCCATATCTCAACATTATAGAAAATGTATGGGGATGGCTAACTCGTAAGGTTTATGAGAACGGACAACAAACTGAATACCAAAATTATTTAATTCGAAGCATTAAAGCGGCCTGGTCTGAATTTTCGCTGGTCTATCTCGAGAGTTTGTACAAATTCACTCCCCAACGTGTTTATGAAGTAATTTACAAACAAGGTGGCAGCACAAAATATTAATCTTTAAAAAATAATGGTTAAAAAACTTTGTTCTTGTATCTATTTATATATTTTTTCTAAATTTGTAAGTGCCTCTATTCAAGTGAACCAATAAATCAAGCAGAATATTGCAGCTGCCGAACTTTTACCGCTACAAAATACCGTTAGCTGAAATAATATTTCGATGTGTTTGTATTTTTAAACCAGTACAGTCTTAGCTTGAGTAAGCAGAAAACTATTTGTTGAAAGATCAAATATAGAAACTTTAATCAACATTTTCTTTCACATAAATTGTTGCCTCTAATCAAGTGAACCAGACTGTATTATTATTAAAACATATTTTTTTATTTACGAATATTTCGTTTCAAACCCGTATGTCTAAAATGTTCTACATATGTAGTACGCGCGACTACTAACGGCACAAATAGGGGCGCGATCACTGGAGTGTTAAAAAAGTTAAATACGACAAGCGATGGGAAATTGTAAGAACAAATCGCTTCTGTTTTTTTGGTCTTTCTCCAGGGCATAATGTTAATTGTACACGACGTCGTACATGTGGTATAGCATCATGCCAGAAATATCGTAATAAACATTGGCAACTCCGTATCTGCTGTTGCTACTGTCAGTATTTGTCAGCCATCCACAAATGATTAAAATAACATAAATAACAATTTATCAAAATTTTTACCAATTGAAATACATATATTGCCGGAAAGGTGGCATCAAAGTAATAGCCTTCATTGACGATGGGCCTAGGGTTACTTTAATAGAAGAACGAACTGCAAATGAAATTGGCCTTAGGGACAGAAAAGAATTACTTCGTCTCAAATGGTTTGATGACCAAACCACCAGCGTTGTCTCAAGTCTTGTGAACTTAGAAATATCGGGTTCACTAAATAAAAATAAAAGGTTTTACATCAATGGCGTCCGAACTACTAAAAGGTTAATTTTACCTTCTCAAACGTTACGTGCAGAACTACTTAAAGAACCAAATGAGGAGTTACGGAATTTGCAACAATTCAATGAAGTTAATTTGATGCCATGCCAAAAATTTTAATTGGAATGGTCCATATAAACTTAGTTCGACCATTGAATATAGTTAACTTTAATGAAGGTTTTTCTGTTCAAACTAGGCTGGATTTTGTTTGGTTAACAAACAATTCGGATTCATCAACAATTTTGTACGTGCATATTGATAATGGTTTCAATGACTTACAAAAGCAAATCGCTGATTTTTTTTGAATTAGAAAGCTTTCAAACAATATTGCCTGCTATAAAGTATACCGCAGACATTAGAGCCGAAGAGATCTTGCGCAGTACAAAGAAGTTTGTGGGTGACAGATACGAGACAAAATGACAAGTGATATTAATTACAAAAAATGGTATATAGATAAGGGTTATGCCAAAAAACTTACTTCGGATGAAGTTGATATATAGAGCGAGCGAATATGGTATTTACCCCATTTTGCGGTTTATAATGTAAACAAAGACAATAAACCAAAATTGGTATTTGATGCAGACGCGACAGTAAATATTATTTCTTTGAACAAAAATGCAGCAGTTACCCCAAGGCCTCTTCTCATGGGCCAATTATCAATTGATCGTTTATCACCATACGTTAGAGCTTTCTCCTGCACCGGTCTTTACTATTTTGGGCCAGATATAGTGCCTATCGGACGACCGTGAGAAAAGAGATGGCTGGCCCTATTTACCTTCTTAACGATTCGAGCGATACATTGAGAGGTGGCCAAAGATTTGTCAACTGATTCTGTAGTTTTATGTCTACGCAATTTTCTTAACCTTAGAGAAATGCCCGTCCGTATAAGAAGCGACAGAGGGACAAATTGGAGGATGGAGTCATGTGTAGAAGTTCACGCAAGTGAGGAAAGTTCTCTGATCGCCATTCACTTGGGAGTGGTCAGAAACGATTCTTTTACATATGACTCAAGCAGCTCACGACTTCCGGTCTTTGACCAAGTATCCTCTGGGTAGCCTAAGAACATCCGTTTGAAGGCGAGCTAAAGTGAGAAGGCGAAATATCCCCTACTTAGGGTTGTGCGCTGGGTTTGGGACCCGCCACGTAAAAAAACATCCCCAATGAAAACCAACAATCCGCCTCGGATGAGAGACCCCCCTTTTGATGACGACCATGGCAAACGAAATAAGGACTATGAATTGAGGGCATGCACCTGGAATGTTCGGTCTCTTAATTGGGAAGGTGCCGCTGCCCAGCTGGTTGATGTCCTCGTGAAAATAAAGGTTGACATCACCGCCGTCCAAGAAATGCGATGGACGGGACAAGGACAGAGACGAGTAGGTCCTTGTGACATTTACTACAGTGGCCATATAAAGGAGCGCAAGTTTGGTGTTGGATTCGTGGTGGGAGAGAGACTCCGTCGCCGAGTACTATCATTCACTCCTATGAATGAACGTCTAGCCACAATCCGCATCAAAGCGAGGTTCTTCAACATATCGCTGATTTGCGCCCACGCCCCGACGGAAGAGAAGGACGATGTGACCAAAGATGCCTTTTATGAGTGCTTGGAGCGCACTTATGAGAGATGCCCCCGCCACGATGTCAAAATCGTGCTTGGCGACTTCAACGCCAGGGTGGGCAAAGAAGGTATCTTTGGCACTACGGTCGGTAAATTCAGCCTCCACGAGGAAACATCCCCAAATGGGTTGAGGCTGATCGACTTCGCCGGGGCCCGAAATATGGTTATCTGTAGTACTAGATTCCAGCATAAGAAGATACACCAAGCTACCTGGCTGTCTCCGGATCGAAAAACCACCAACCAGATCCATCATGTTGTGATAGACGGAAGACACGTCTCCAGTGTTTTAGATGTGCGTGCGCTCTGAGGTCCTAACATCGACTCGGACCACTATATTGTTGCAGCCAAAATTCGCACCCGCCTCTGTGCAGCAAAAAACGCACGCCAACAAACACAAGGAAGGTTCGACGACAAGAAGCTGCAATCACAACAGACACAGAACGATTTTCTACTCGGCTTGCACTCCTGCTCTCTGAGAGCACTCGTCAACAACTCGGTATAAGGGAACTGTGGGACGGCATTTCAAACTCCTTACGTACAGCTGCAACCGAAACCATTGGTTTTCGGAAAGTGCAAAGGAAGAGCTGGTACGACGAGGAGTGCCGTGTCGCAGCGGAGAGAAAACAGGCTGCCTACCTCGCAACGTTACGATCGACCACGACACGTGCGGGATGGGATAGATATACGATATAGCGAGACGCATTTGTAGACAGAAAAAGAAAGAGGCCGAAATGCGTGAGTACGAAGAGCTTGATAAGCTGGCCGACAGGGGTAATGTTCGAAAATTCTACGAAAAGATGCGGCGGCTTACAGAAGGTTTCAAGACCGGAGCATACTCTTGTAGAACCCCCCAAAGGTGATCTAGCCACCGATGCCCAGAGCATACTTAAATTATGGAGGAAACACTTCTCCAGCCTGCTGAATGGCAGTGAACACACAACACCAGGAGAAAACGAACCCGATACCCCAATCGATGACGATGGAGCAGATGTTCCATTGCCCGACCATGAAGAAGTTCGAATAGCAATTGCCCGCCTGAAAAACAACAAAGCGGCAGGGGCCGACGGATTGCCGGCCGAGCTATTCAAACACGGCGGGCGATGAGCTGATAAGGTGCATACATCAGCTTCTTTGTAAAATATGGTCAGACGAAAGTATGCCCAACGATTGGAATTTAAGTGTGCTATGCTCAATCCATAAAAAAGGAGACCCCACAATCTGCGCCAACTACCGTGGGATTAGCCTCCTCAACATCGCATGTAAGGTTCTGTCGAGCGTATTGTGTGAAAGATTAAAGCCCACCGTCAACAAACTGATTGGACCTTATCAGTGTGGCTTTAGACCTGGTAAATCAACAACCGACCAGATATTCACCATGCGCCAAATCTTGGAAAAGACCCGTGAAAGAAGAGTCGACACATACCACCTCTTCGTCGATTTCAAAGCTGCTTTCGACAGCACGAAAAGGAGCTGCCTTTATGGCGCGATGTCTGAATTTGGTATCCCCTCAAAACTAATACGGCTGTGTAAACTGACGTTGAGCAGCACCAAAAGCTCCGTCAGGATCGGGAAGAACCTCCCCGAGCCGTTCGATACCAAACCAGACAAGGCGACTCCCTATCGTGTGACTTTTTCAATCTGCTGCTGGAGAAAATTATTCGAGCTGCAGAACTTAATCGAGCAGGTACAATCTTTTACAAGAGTGTACAGCTGCTGGCGTACGCCGATGATATTGATATCATCGGCCTCAACACCCGCGCCGTTAGTTCTGCTTTCTCCAGACTGAACAAGGAAGCAACTCAAAGGGGTCTGGCAGTGAACGAGGGCAAGACGAAATATCTCCTGTCATCAAACAAACAGTCGTCGCACTCGAGACTTGGCTCCCACGTCACTGTTGACAGTCATAACTTTGAAGTTGTAGATAATTCCTCTATTTAGGAACCAGCATTAACACCACCAACAATGTCAGCCTGGAAATCCAACGCAGGATTACTCTTGCCAACAGGTGCTACTTCGGACTGAGTAGGCAATTGAAAAGTAAAGTCCTCTCTTGACGAACAAAAACCAAACTCTATAAGTCGCTCATTATTCCCGTCCTGCTATATGGTGCAGAGGCTTGGACGATGACAACGACCGATGAGTCGACGTTGCGAGTTTTTGAGAGAAAAGTTCTGCGAAAGATTTATGGTAATTTGCGCGTTGGCCACGGCGAATATCGCATTCGATGGAACGATGAGCTGTACGAGATATACGACGACATTGACATAGTTCAGCGAATTAAAAGACAGCGGCTACGCTGGCTAGGTCATGTTGTCCGGATGGATGAAAACGCTCCAGCTCTGAAAGTATTCGACGCAGTACCCGGGAAGCAGAGGAAGAGGAAGACCTCCACTCCGTTGGAAGGACCAAGTGGAGAAGGACCTGGCTTCGCTTGGAATATCCAATTGGCGAAAAGAAGAAACGACTGGCGCGCTGTTGTTGACTCGGCTATAATCGCATAAGCGGTGTCTACGCCAGTAAAGAAGAAGAAGAAGAGGGACAAATTTCATCGGAACAAGCATGTCGAATGGTTGCATGTTTTTAAAGATGTAGAACATGAATGTACTCGTCGTGGTTTTGAGTGGGTTTTAAATCAACCATCCATCTGCAGGTGGGGCATGGAAGCGCATGGTTCAAAGCGTTAAACGCGTGTTGGCATTAACTTTGAAGGAAAAAACTCCTCAAATTGAGACATTGCAAGGCTAATTATCGAAGCTGAAAATTTAATAAATTCTCGTCCACTTACACATTTATCAATTGAAAGTTGTTATGATGAGCTTTTAACTCCTAATCCTTTCTGTTCGGATGCCCAAACTACATATAAACTCCTACTGAATCAGATAGAGTATGTTTGTAAAAGTAATGGCGAATTTTACAACAGCTTAAATAAACGTTTTGGCGCAGATGGGTATTAGAGTACCTACCAACTCTTACGCGTCGTAATAAGTGGCACTGGAAACATTTCCCGGACCAGATAGACAAGCTATGTCAGCGCTTGTTAAGACATCAACGGACAACCTAAGGAGACATGCTTCAAAGTTAGCAGTTTTTGATGTTTCTGGTGACCCTCAACTCGCAGATACTACTTCGGTTCACGGCAGGCAGGATGTTGCTGACGATGTTGTTGACAAATGTACTTAACTTTATGTTCTAAATACTAATTTTAATCGTGAGGCAACTCTGTTAAAGTACACCAAAATATGTAATGGCTTCTTCCGGCTTCCCTTTCTTACAAGTAGACGAGGAGCACAGTATATACAGTAGAAAACCTTTTCGTGGTAGCTTTCTGAGGGGTGAATAGCGGCCATATCGGATTTTCAGTGGTAGCAAAGCAGTGCTGTATATATTGAAGTAGCAAATTTTTAGCAAATTTATTTTATTAAATAACAAAAACTATAATTATTGTTGTTTAATATAAAAGGAAATTATTTATTAATGATACATATTTACTAATAGGTGATTTAAATGCCATAGTGTGCAATATTTCGCCCATAAAAATATCATTTACTGATATGCAGATATTCTTTATGTAGAGAGTTCTTATTAATAAAATGCAGCCCTGTTTTTAAATTTCTCGGTGGTGAGTTTTCTTCTGAATGTATTTGTTCACAATTGACAGACAGAAAACATGAAACGGTTTGCAACTAACTTATTCGTAAGTTTTTGCAATATTATTACCACTAATTTCAATCCCAAGATATTTAGGCATTTGAAGCAGGATTTTTAATACATCATTCTAATTCTCATCCGAATACTATTTATGATAAAACAGATAGTAAAGCTACAATATTTATTTGCTTATGTGTGCAATTGCACACAAATGTATAAATATGATTATTTTCAGATTATTTAATTTATTGGCATATGTATTTCTCACGTACTCTTTATTCCAACGAAATTAAACGAATTTCATTAACATTAAAAATATTTTTGATAATTTATTTTTGAATGTTTAAGTTTTGCATTTTCCAAACCACCCCTGAGGTTTGCAAAAAGGCGCGTTACCGACTATATATAACAAAATAAGTATTATTAAAAATTTAAATAAAAATTATATAAACAAAAACATTGCACAAAACAATTTAATAATTAATAAAGATTCCAAAGCTCCCACTATAGATGCTAATGCTCGTTCCGATGGGAGTTTATAAAAGGATTCAAACTTATTAAAATTTTCGACATATTTCAAATATATTTATATATCTTACCTTATCAATCTTTCTTATTTCAACAACAACACCAATATGGATTATAATATAAGTATTCTATACAAACTCAATTTCCAATTGATGTTTTCATATAACGGCTAACGATTTGTCAATTTGTATACGTCAAACGATAAATTACTACCCAGGATTGTATCCTAGTGTATGCAAAAAATTTAGAAATACTTGAAGCGTGTTTAAAAATTGCACAAAAAAACAACTGATTTAACCTTTAACCATAAGTAATTTCCAATAAAATTGAACAGGTATGCAAAGTAATTCAATACAATCACTTAAGTAAATAGTGTAAACACTTGCATTATTTAACATCTTTTAAAGTGTTGTTCATCATAATTTTAAATTTATATGTAGCTTTACCCTTTTTTTTTTTTTTTAGGCCGCAAGGAGGGTTTAAAATGCCTTCGCACCATATAGGGATCGTCATCCTACGTGAGTGGTGTACCCACTAAAACACTCCCCTCTTCTATCATGGAATTTTTCCCCTACCCCGGGACCGCTTTCGCATTACTTCAGGGCAAGGTTTCCAAGATGGACCCATTACAGGTCAATTTCTACTCTCCCTGCGTCCAGGGATGCCTACGATTTTGTAGCCAGCATCAAGCTATTCGGCTCGTCTTCTACTGGGAGTCCGCGTCCATGTCTCTTTTTTTAGTGCGTAGAACATGTTCCACGTACGAGGCAATTATTTTCCAGTTTTCGCTGCTAGATACCATTTTTTCTAAGATATTTTCCGCACTTAGTTCTCCAAGTTTATTTTGTACAGTCCTTCGCGCTTCTTTCCACCGGCGGCACTTGAAAATGGTATGGTTAGCATCGTCTAGTGGTTCGTCTCCATAGATACATGCTGGGCTTTCTGCTTTTCCCATGTTGTATAGGTATTTTCGGAAATACCCGTGACCGGACAGCATCTGTGTTATATAGTAGTTTACTTCGCCGTGTTTTCTACTGTGCCACTTCCCTATTTCTTTAATCAATTTGGCGGTCCATCTTCTTTTGCTCTCCCTTGTCCACCGATCTTGCCAGAGTTCAAGAGTTTGCTTCCTCGCCTGTTGTCTTGTGGCCATGTGTATTTCTCTTCCGTCTTTCTTCCATAACCAGAGTTGTCTTCTCTCCTTTGCGAGAAGGTCTATTGGGATGACGGCTCTTATCACTAGCACTGCGGATTCGGATACAGAGCGGTACGCCGAGGCGACTCTCAGGGCTGCTGTTCTCTGTACTTTAGCAAGCACTTTTCGTCTGTGTTCTACATTTAATGGCCCATATTTCGCTACTGTATAGTAGCACTGACTGTGTTATGTCCATAAGTAATTTCCTTCTACTTGCAAGCGGGCCTCCGGTGTTTGCCATGAGTCTTGATAGCGCCATGGTTATATTGGCTGACTTTTTTACAGCATGTTGGATTCGGTTGGATTCGAGCCCAGTACGTCAATTTGTTGTCCATTCTTATTCCTAGGTATTTTAAGGTTTTCGTCGTTTTAATAGTTTCCGAATGAACTTGCATGTTTACCTCCAGCGGGATATGTTTCCTAGTGAGCAGGATCAGTTCTGTTTTTTTCAGCAGCTAGGCTGAGGCCGTGTGAGTCCAACCATGTCTGCGTTCGCAGCATAACTTGTGTCAGTCTGCGCCTGGCCATGTCGGTAATACGCGCGGCTATGACGGCGGCGATGTCGTCTGCATAGCCTACGAGGTAGCAATCGTCAGGCATTTCAACGTTCAAAATTCCGTCGTAGCTGGCGTTCCATAGATCTGGTCCAAGTATAGATCCCTGCGCTGCTCCAGAGGTTATTTCCTTACTTTGTGGGCCGTCACTCGTGTCGTTCATATTTTCCTGTCTTTAAGATAGCTTCGTATCATTTTCATCAAATAGAGGGGCGTTTTGAAGCGTCTTTCTAGTGCGTCGATCATATTTGCCCATTTTGCGCTATTGAATGCATGTCAATTATGTCAATTGTTGCGAGGAGGATTATTGGTCTCGAGAAGTTGTTCTTTCGATGAGCTTCCTCCACGCTGCGCACTACGTCTTCCACAGCTCCGATGGTGGACCAGCCTGGTCTGAAGTCGTGCTGTCGCTCTGATAGGCCCCCAGCGTCGTTTATGGCGGCTATGATGCGGGGTTTCAGCAGTCTTTCTAGCAGCTTTCCTGCTGTATCTAGCATGCATAGAGGTCGGTATGCTGATGGTGTTCCTGGGTCTCCTTTGCCTTTGCTTATTAGGGTCAGATGCTGCCTCTTTCATACTTCTGGGAAAATGCCCTCGTTCAGACATGCATTATACATGGATAGCAGTAAGTGCGGGCGTTCCGTAGCGATTAGCTTTAACACTTCCACTGGTATCCCGTCAGGCCCAGGGGCTTTTTTGGTCTTTAGAGTGTTTGCTGCAGTGTTTATTTCCTCCAAGGTGAAAGGCGGACACGAGCTCTCTTGCGTATGTTCTGGTGGGTCTCTTCCCAGATCATGGGTTGGGAACAGGGTGTTTACGATGTTTTGCTCTGAGTTTTTTCATCACGATCTTGTATCCGAGACCCCACGGATTTTTATTTATATCGCTACGTAGCTCTTCCCATTTATCTTTCTTTGTCTTTACTATTGCGTCTTTCAGCTCAGTTTTCGCAGCTTTATACTCCATATACTCTTCCATTCCGTTTCTTCCTCTTCTTCGGGCTCTTGTGTATCGTCGTCTTTTGCGCAGGCAAGTTTGTCTAAGGTTTCGAATTTCGTCCGTCCACCAGTAGACTGCTTTCTTTGGATGCCCGTCTTTTATTTTGGGCATTGCTACTTTACATGCCTCAGTGATGGTGCTCAGAGTTGCTTGGACGATCAGGCTAGCTGTGCTACTTGCGTAGTGTTTTGGTGGGTTTTCATCTAAGGCTGCGAGGAGCTTATCTGAGTCTAGCTTGGAAGCATTCCATTTACGTGTTCCTCTTCTTATCGTCGTTGCTGGATTTTTATCTGGGCCTATGAGGTAGGATATGTATTGGTGGTCACTACCAGTATAGTCTTCCAGAACTTTCCACTCGCGCAGCTGGCTTGCGAATCCTTCGGACACCAGCGTGATATCGGGGGTTGTGCCGTTGCATCCTGGCCTTCTGAAGGTAGTTTTGGATCCCCTATTTGCGACGATAGGAGGATGAAGTCATGTGTGGAGGATGGAGTCATGTGTAGAAGTTCACGCAAGTGAGGAAAGTTCTCTGATCGCCATTCACTTGGGAGTGGCCAGAAACGATTCTTTTACATATGACTCAAGCAGCTCACGACTTCCGGTCTTTGACCAAGTATCCTCTGGGTAGCCTAAGAACATCCGTTTGAAGTCGAGCTAAAGTGAGAAGGCGAAATATCCCCTACTTAGGGTTGTGCGCTGGGTTTGGGACCCGCCACGTAAAAAAACGCACCAATGAAAACAACCAAACAGCCTCGGATGAGAGACCCCCCTTTTGATGACGACCATGGCAAACGAAATAAGGACTACGAATTGAGGGCATGCACCTGGAATGTCCGGTCCCTTAATTGGGAAGGTGCCGCTGCC
This sequence comes from Bactrocera zonata, assembly GCA_037783105.1. NCBI lineage: Eukaryota > Metazoa > Arthropoda > Insecta > Diptera > Tephritidae > Bactrocera > Bactrocera zonata. The sequence goes on from JBAWJQ010003934.1 coordinate 30,832, forward strand.
CAGCTGGTTGATGTCCTCGTGAAAATAAAGGCTGACATCACCGCCGTCCAAGAAATGCGATGGCCTAATCTAGCCGCCATGTCGAGAATTTTCCGACCCCTTGAGTTTGTAGTCGGAGTGCCCCATTCCGTGGCTTTGGCGTTGAAGTCTCCAGTTATGATTAGGTGACGATTTCTTTGCGTGCAGCATCCTCTATAGCATCGAGCTTTGCTTGGAAGTCTGTGATAGGGTCGCTCGGTGTCAGGTAGCAACTTATTACCGTAATGCTTTCATTTTCTATCCAGACAAACCCGTTTCCTCTCCCGCTGTTTGTTTTTTTGAAACTACTATTTTCCGTTTGCCATATTGCCGCTGTTGCGGTGATGTCTCCCAGCCATGTTCCATCTTGCGCTATTTTGTATTGCTCGCTAACAATTGCTACCTCTGTTCCGAGTTCCAGCATGAGCTGCGGCAGGAGGTGGTCAGCCGTTTTGCTTCTGTGCATGTTGCACTGTAATATTTTCATGTCTTTATTTTTTCTCTATACGACTCGCATGACCGAGACCCTAGAATGTGATCTATTTGTGTATGCTTATGTTCTACGCAGAGATAACAGCTCGGTGGATTTTTTCAGTCTTTCAGCTTGTGCCCGGGTTTTCCAAATCTTATACATAATCCTTGACCTTTTCTGTCGGGCCCTTTGCATTCCCATTGTAAGTGGCCGAAGTCAAAGCATCTGTAGCATTTTTTGACTTCCTTCATAAGCTTCATCCTGCAGCTGATCCATCCTATTTTTATGTGACCTTCTTTTAGTACCCTGTTTGCACTATCGGCTGTTAGCGTCACATATGCCCGTATTTGTTCGCGAGTATTTGGAGCGCTTGTCCTCACTGTGATTTCTTCATCTGAATTCTCTAGCACACGTCTTACGGAGGTCGTGACTTCTGCTGCGGTGGATAAGGAGTCGAGGTCTCGGATCTCAATTGTGGCTTTCTGCTTTAGCTCGCTTACAGAAGCTTAACCACGTAGATTTCTCGTGAGAGCATTTTGGAGCTCTGGTTTCGGTTTCTCTCCTTTCTTTAGTTCTAGGAGCAGGTCGCCTGATTTTGTTTTCCGTATTGCTCGCACTTCCACTTTGTCTTGGTCTGTCATGACGTGTTGCCGTATGTTTTGAAGCACCTCCGCGTAGCTCCGGCCTTCTGCCGGTTTGATTATCACTGCTTCTGGTCGAACTCTAGTTCTGGGTGCCCGTTTCTGCTTCTGGAGCTTGTCATCTTTTTGTCCTCTTCGCTTTGATGACGTTTTACTGCTGTTTCCTTTTTCCTTTTACTACGTGCCACACAGTATTTCCGGGTCCTCGCCCCCTTTTCTCTGACTCCTGTTCTATTGGGCTTGGTGCCGTTCGTTTGGAAAGAGTTGTCACTGGCGTTGAAACATCGGCTTGTTCGTTGCATGCATCCAAGGAACTAGTTGTGTTCGTGCGTCTCGTGTCTCTTTCTGCCTTTTTCCAGTTTCGGCGCAGGCTACCGATAATATCGAAGAGTTCGTCTAACTCAGATATCCCATTTTTTACATCGGTACTTATATTTTTCTGTCTTAGCATTGCCAGCTTCATCTTTTTCAGAGTAGCGCTACACTTTAAAAGGGCTTCACTCTCTTCTGCTCTCATCTTCCGAATGAATTCCTGTCTTGGAGAGTTGTGTCCAGTTGCTTCATCCTCTTCTGCTCTCATTTTTCGGATTAATTCCTGCCTTGGAGAGTTGTGTCCATTTCGTAGGCCTCGGTCGGTAGCCGGAGTCCTATTACTCATTTTCCTGTTTGCTTCCGTTGATCCAGGCATAGGAGAGGCGGTTTCCTCCACGCAAACCGTTTGGATTGCCCTCTCATTTCCCATCTGTGGTGGCGAGCGCAAAATTCTGCTTTGTCTTCGGAAGGCATTTAATTCGTCGTCCATTTGTCCTTTTGGGTTTTGTGTTGACTTGTTGTTTTCGTTGTTTTCTTTGTTCATTCTGTAAGGGTCCCCACTACAAGCCGCTATCTTCGCTCGATTGTACAGTTGCATTTTCGGTCCCTGTGGTTATCTGTGCATTGCAGGGAGGCCACACGAGGGTTGACACGAAACCTTATGGGAATTCGTGTTCAGAGCCAGGACCATAGCACTAGTCAGGATTGAAATCAACTGAGCCTGTACCGCCAACCTAATGGCGACGTAGCGTCGAACGTACTTGAAGCCCTGCCAAAGTTTTAACGGGACGGAGGCGCCTATGACATTTCCCTGAAAGCCATTTCTGCAAGATGTCACTCTTGCATACTGAGGTAACAGAATGCCACAGCCGTCAGCCCAAGTTCAACGTTTCCAAATCGTGGTCCTACTTCGTTGCGTGTTTTCTTTCTTTGTCATCAGTGCTATGTTCTTTAATCAGGTGCTGTATTTGGTATTTACGACTAATCTGCATTTCTCAGGCAGTTTGCTATTGCCCCGGCCGAGCATTTACAGTTGGGGATTTCTTTTCCTTACAGTTTCCGTTGTAGCATCCCTCGTCGCTATGCTGCCTCCCTCTTATGGGTAGGTGATCCTTCGAGGCCCTCTATGGGGTTGTGGATGCCTATTTTGAGGCGGCGTCTATTCACCTTGTCACCGGAGATTCGTAGGATGCCTCATGTGTTTTAAGCCGAACCCTCCTCTCCTGTCGCTCTTGGTCAGGGACTGCTTATTGGATATTCGCAGCTAACCTAAGAACTTAGGTCGTCAACAGTTCGCCAAGCTGTGACCCTTGGTGGCCTGAGCTCAGCCTTACACCCTGATTACCATGAAAGTAGCAAAAATCGTGTTACACAACACCCTAAGATTTTCTAGAGTTGAGTATATGTATGTATGTAAACAATGCAAAGGTTTATTACTGTATACACTGACACCCCTATTCTGTGCTTTTGACAAGTTAATAATATATTGACAATTAACTCAAATATTTATCAAGCGAGAAATATTTTGGTATTCTGTGGCAATCTTTATAAAAGTAAAAGATTCAATTCGTAAAGCTTTTCCCCACATGTGTGGTGAACAAAATAATGTAAATAGAAAACAGCTCATTTCTATTCAAATTATTCGTTAAAATGGAATGTTCTGCAACGTAAGTTTTCAAATTTTAATTATTAACAAAATTTATAATTTAACTTTTATTTGATAGTAAACCCAAATACATACGATAGAGCTACGCACGAGCAACTGGAGGCATATTTTTTATTTTGCCAAACACACCCAGAAATGGGTACGGGGAAAAACTGCCCAAAAACGCCTCAACAGATGAAGGAGTTGTGGCAGCAGCTGGCAGATGAGCTTAATTCGTGCAGAGGACCAATACGATGTGCTGCAAAATGGAAAGAGGTAACATTTTAGTTTATGTTTCGTTTATTTATTATATTGTGTTAATTTGTAGACGTTAGGCGCTTGAAAAAGCCAACTGCGCACTCGTGCAGGGCGGTTGAAAATTAATCAAAGGCTCACAGGTGGAGGTCCAAGCTCCAAGCCGATGACGGACTTTGAAGAAATGGCTTTGTGTATATTTGGTTCGGTTGCTGTAGATGGGATACAAAATGTACAAAGCCTTGGTTTAACGGCAATTGAGCAAACGGTTGAATGCGTAATTTCATCACCCACGGGTAGTCCTCTGCAATTATGCAGTAAGGTAGAAGCAAACCCAAATCCCGAACACCATCCAGCAAGTCCATCGACACCAACTACATATCTTAGCTTGGAAAACCAGGAAAGTTTTCATTATGATATAATTACAAAATATATAATTTTTTTTTGCAATTTCTTATTACGTTTTTTCTTTTAAGGATGCTTCAGCTTCGGTGCTATCACGAAGTGCACGAAATAAGCTCATCAGCAATTTAATAGCTGATATTCCAGAAAGAAATGCTGCTGAAGAAGAGAGGCGACGGGAGCATCGTAAAATAACGGAGCTAATAAAATCGTATAATAATAATAATAATAACAATAATAATAATAACAATAATAATAATAATGTAAAATAATTTCTAAAGTATAATTAAAATTAAAATAACTTATGTGTAAAACTTTTATCTAGTTAATATTTATTGAATTAAATAAGTTTTTTTTTTTTGTTTTTGAATAAAAAAAAATTAAATACAAATTTTAATTTATTTTCTTTTAAAAAAATACTGCAAGTAAGTAGTGTATTTCGAAAGTCGAATTGTGAGAATATTTATATATGTTCATATATGGATTGGCGTCTGTATATATATAACTAAAGAGTTGATATATATCTTGATCTTGTTCTTTCTCCTTCGCGCATGTACTGTGAAGAGTTATAATCATTAATTGGAGTATCAAAGTCTTCTGCAACCCCGTCATCTATTTCGTTCAACGTAATGCCTGCTTTCGTCATTATATTATGCAATATAACGCAAGTACTAACAAACAAAGCGGAAGTTTCGTGTGAATAATGTAGAACTCGGTGCTTCAACAAACATCTGAAAGAAGATTTTAAAACACCAAATGCTCTCTCTACGCAGTTTCTTGCAGAGCCATGTAATTTGTTGTATTTTTGCTCTTTATGGGTGTTAGGTGTTCCCACTGGTGTTAAAAGCCACGGTTCTAGAGGATAACCTTGATCGCCAAGAAGCCAAGATTCTCTCCGTTGTTGCTCAAACGTATTAGTTCGCTGACGAATGAGATATTCTCCGAGGTCAGAAGTTGCCCAAATTCCAGGGTCATGTGTTGCACCTGGAAATTTGGCATTTACAAATGTAAAACATAAACGGTGAACGCAAACCTAAAAAGCGATACATTCAAATATTGCATTGGCATAAATATGTATATGTATGTGCATGCAAAAACAAAACATACTGCTTCAACATTGATACTGTAGAATCCTTTTCTATTTAGATATAAATTAAGAGGACGTTCGACATTATTTGATGGTGGAGCAATGATAGCAATATGCGTTCAGTCAATTGCTCCTATGGTGCTTTTTATTCAAAATTTTCTAAAAAATCTGGAATATATTTCAAATAAATTAGCTTAAATTAGCATATTCTTATTTGTATTACAATAATACTTGCCCCGTTTCTTCTTCTGTTGAACTGGGAAACTTTATTTCTCCTCCCTTCACTTTCACAATAAGTTTTGCTACAGCTCGCACACTTCTCGAAAGGGACGACTGACTCATAGGCAAGTTGACGTTGTTACCTACACATTTCTGGTATGAGCCGTGTCCAAAGAAAGCTGCTAGAACCCTTACAGTTAAAGGTAGTGACGTTTTCTGATTATCATGTGGGGCCAGTTCAGCAATTAGGCGGCGGCAAATTTCACGAGTTAATCGAAAATTTTGCACAAAGGTATTCTCGCTCATAGAAAATGGATTGCTATCGTCGCGTAAACTTTTTAATTGCCGCGCGCAATTCCTATTCTCATAATTTTCATCTTCGTTTAACAATAATAAAAGTAAAATATATTCCATTTTCACAACAAGATGCACAATCAGATATTTAATTCATAACGAGCACTGCTGTCAAGAGCATTTGACATCTTAACAACTTGTAAAGGTAAGAGCTTTTTATTTCAGACACAGAATACCAAATGCTTGATATATTTAAAATTTTGACAAATTAGAAATATGTTAAATTTGTCCAGTGCACAGAATAGGGGTGTGAGACAAGGAGAAACCTCGAATAAGTAATAGAAATTATGTATTTTTTTATATACAGTATATTTAATCCAATTTTCTTCTACAGATATTAAAACATTCCTTTCGCCTTTACAAATGTTTCTTTGAATAAAGTGTTTTAATATATTTGTGTTTCTTTTTTATCACTTGCCGCCGCAACAGATGTCTTTATCGGAAACTGTAAACGTTTAAATTGGAAGGGTAAATCCGATGGTATCAGAGGGATTCAGGAAATCAATACGTCTTCTCCGGTACCACTTCCTGTGAGTATTGTGCATTCTATTATGAAAGTTTTCAGTGATTTAACCAACAAACGCGTGCCATTTCAAAGTTTAGGTGGACTTAGGTTTCTTAATAAAATAACAGGACAACTTACTTTCGACACCATTTTGAGAGAAGGGAGTCCATACGGGTTCAAAGAGTTTTGAAATTCTGTAGGAAAATTAACAGCTTCTTCCAAATAGAGAACAGTATCGACCGAGTAGTATATTTTCGTCGGGGCATCAATATTTGAAAGGATCAAGTTATTTACCTCATCTACTTGATCAGTTGGTTACAGAATCAATCTTTCTTTAAACCAAGATATTGTCTTATAACTTATGTTATTAATGTCTGGATAGACATTGTTGACTAACTCTTAGATGTTGTCTATCAAAATACTAAGTGTTTCTATGTCAATCCTTCCATCACTTTGTGTTAACTCTCCATTGGCTACTTTTAGCAGCATCTGCTCATATAGTTTTAAGTTCTAATTTATTGACATGTGGCTAAAGGATTTTTTCGGTAGATCTCAATTTTTTAAAAGCAGATTGATTAAAAATGTTTTCCCTGTACCTCCTGGGGCATCAATGAAAAACAATTTCCCTTCATTGATATCAATTATTGATAGTAATGCAGTGAATACTTTTTCTTATCGTTTTTTAACCGTGGCCCATTTTGAGCTATTTTTTGTAAAAGTCTCGTTTGATAGTTTGATCGAGGTCCACCTGTATGCGCAATGCTGTTGCGGTGTTCATACGCCTCTTAAGCATCTTGAAGATGAACGTAATTTTCTTCTCTCAATTTAGTTTGATTTTTACGGATGTAGGACAATCTCTCAGATTCAATTGTCGCATATTGATCTACCAAGTATTGGTTTGTTAACATTCCATATCTAAGCAAAGTGTTGAAATTGTTACGTCTTGTCGTTATACGGTAGCAATAGTAGTTCATACAGGACACTGTTATACGCAGAGGTGTACCAGCGATTGGGTCAAAGTGAGAAATATTAATGGCATACGGAGTATCTGCTGGACAACTCTCAATCGGAGAGATCTAATAATATCTCTATCAATTGGCTGTGCAATACTTGAACACCACGTAGAGGCTTGTGTATCTGTATATGCAGTAAAATATATTTGCAGTAATGTGTGATCATCGGGTCTAAGTGATAGCAAGCTCGCAGCTAAGTGGTATATTGCCCTTGAATTTTAAATGTAGCCATAATAAACCCACGTTCAACGACTTGCTTACTCTTAAAATCATTTGAAATGGTTTTTTTTTAACGGCATATGAATCCACATAAAAGGAAAGGTCTTCAACATATCGCTGATCAATGGCCACGCCCCGATGGAAGAAAAAGACGATGTGACCAAAGATGCTTTCTATGAGCGCTTGGAGCGCACCTATGCTCCGTCACGATATCAAAATCGTGCTTAGCGACTTTAATGCCAGGGTGGGCAAGGAAAGTATATTCGGAACTACGGACGCTAAATTCAGCCTCCACGATGAAATATCCCCAAATGGGTTGAGGCTGATCGAATTCGCCGGGCCCGAAATATCTTTATCTGCCTGTTTATCGACAGAAAAAGAAAGAGGCCGAAATGCGCGAGTAAGAAGGGATTGACAAGCTGGCCGACAAAGGTAATGGTCGAAACTCTACGAAAAAATGCGGCGACTAACATATGGTTTCAAGACCGGGGCATACTCTTGTAGAATCCTCAAAGGTGATCTAGCAACTGATGCCCAGAGCATACTAAAATTATGAAGGGGACACTTTTCCAGCCTGCTGAATGGCATTGAAAGTATAACGACAGGAGTATGCGAACCTGATTCTCCAATCGATGTCAATGGAGCAGATGGAAGAGGTTCGAATAGCAATTACCCGTCCGCCTGAAGAACAACAAAGCGGCGAGGCCGATGGATTGCCATACAAGCTATTCAAGAACGGCGGCGAAAAACTTTTAAGGAGCATGCATGAGTTTCTTTGTAGAATATGTTCTGACGAAAGCATGGCCGAAGAGAGCCACAAAAAGGGAGAACCCGCAATCTGCGCCAACTACCGTAGGATAAGGTTCTATCGAGCGTATTGTGTGAAAGATTAAAGCCCACCGTCAGCAAACTGATTGGAGCTTATCAGTGTGACTTTAGACCTGCTAAATCAACAACTGACGAGATATTCACCACGCCAAATCTTGGAAAACACCAGGAAAAAAAGAAAAACGACACACACCACCTCTTCCTCGATTTTAAAGTTGCTTTTGACAGCACGATAAGGAGCTGCCTCTATGCCGCTTTGTCTGAATTCGGTATCACAGCAAAACTAGTACGGCTATGTAAACTGACGTTGAGCAACACTGAAATCTCCATCAGGGGCACGAAGGACCTCTCCGAGCCGTTCCATAAAACGAGGTTTTAGACAAGGCGGTTCCTTATTGTGCGACTTCCTCAATCTGCTGCTGGAGAAAATAATTCGAGCAGCAGAACTTAGTCGAGCAGGTACAATATTTTATAAAAGTGTACAGCTGCTGGTGTATGCCGATGGTATTGATATCATTGGCCTCAACACCCGCGCCGTTAGTTCTGCTTTTTCAAGACTGTACAAGAAAGCAAAGCAAATGGGTCTGGCAGGGAACGAGGTCAAGACGAAATATCTCCTGTCATCAAACAAACAGTCGACGAACTCGCGACTTGGCTCTAACGTCATTGTTGACAGTTATAACTTTGAAGTCGTTAATAATTACGTCTATCTTGGAACCACTATAAACATCACTAATAATGTCAACTAGCACCTGTTCGCGCTGAGTAGGCAATTGAGAAGTAAAGTCCTCTCTCAACGAACAAAACCATAACTCTATAAGTCACTCATTATTCCCGTCCTGATATATGGTGTAGAGGCTTGGACGAGTATTCGAGAGCGGCTTCGATATGGATATCAGAATATTCCAATTTATTAATTAGTGGAAGATCCAATTCCTAATGGTTGGTTTATTCATGCACATCATTCGAAGTGTGCCAGAGTAGAAATTATTATTTTCGCATTATTATTATTTTTTGTTATTGTTTGCAATTCATTATAAATTTTAGCTATGTTTAAATTCTCATTTATTGCTTTAGGATCGATTGTTTCAATTATTATTTCAAACTGTGAATTAATGCTCTTTTGATAGTCATTATTTTCTATTAGTATATTAATTGACGTGTTCATTTCATTTTTAAGATCATCATGATCTGGTGCACCAGTTATAAGTTTTAGTGTAGAACCAAGAAAGTTAAGTGATATTTTGGGCCTGTAGGTATTTGTTATAAGTTGACTTTTTAAAGTTTCAATTTTATTAATTATTAATTAATTAAATATTATTTTTATTTCTGGCTGTATAAATTGTAAGAAGATCTCATAATGATTTCATAGGGCGCAAGTATTTTTGATAAATTTGAAATATGACATAAAAAACATTTCTGTAAATGTATACTGGGTCAGTTCCACAAGCACATATTTTTTGTTACTCAAATCTATTATATTGTCGATTAATGCGATTAAACAGAACTCGTAATATCTAAAATAAAAAAACTGGTGCTTGGAGCCCCTACGCGCGGAAGAAGTTAAACTTCTTAGTGATATTCCAAGAAATGCATATCATTTTGTATGAAAGAAAACTAGCGAGAGGGAAAGGATAAAAATATGGTGGAATGACCAACACTTTCTTAAATTCACATACAATATCATACAGAATTCAATTTGAACCTTCTCTATGCTTTAAGCAGAGAACTTAAAATAATATTTTCGAAGTTTTTCAATTTATGATGTTTAGCTTTTGCTATCGTCGCGAAAAGACGCTTGTTGACAAAGGCATGCTCGGGGAGATGTTACAGTCTCTGTTTTTATGCCTGTGTTTATGTATGAAATCGTTTTTGTTGTAAAATTTACTATATTTGATTAAATATCCAAATTGACTATAAATATTACTATGCATGCATTCATACAAAATTATACTCATATCATAATTATGTTTACGTGTCAATATTGAATTGCTGAGGGCAAAACGCAAAAGCATACATACAAACATACATATGTATGTATATGCATACTTTGCACTTACAAGCGATTCCCTGTTTGAAAGCAAAAATTTAAACAAGCAAAACGAAATTCTTTACATTCGTTGGGAGTGTAACCATGGGCACGCATACATATATTTATATCTCTTCATATTCTCTGCTTGGGCGTACATGCCACGTCATCATATGCCGAAAATACATACATATATTTATTTCTCTTCACAGCGTGAATTCTGTGGTAGTGAGGTTAGTTCCTTACTACAAATCTTACAAATGTTCGGTGTTGAACCTGCACCTTCTCTATGCTTTAAGTTCTCTGCTTTACTCTTATTCTCTCGCACTCTATCTTTCTCTGTTGTTCTTCCCCTTCCGATCAATAATTCAATAATTTTTAAATAAATTAATATTTCAAATATTATTTATATTTATTTCGACTATTACAAAGTGAAGAAAATTGATGACCTTCATGAAATATGCATATTCGTTATCATTTCCATATATACCAATAGAATTTCTATTGGATATACATATGTACATACATATATTATTTCTTTGGCACATTTGTCTGTATGTTTACGAAAGCAAATGCGAGCCACATACATACATATGTACATATATTACATTCATAATAACAGGCACGCATCTTTCGCATGGCCGAAACTCACGCTTTGACAAAGAGTCAATGTGACGAAGCACTGACACGACGACAAAGCGTCACAACATTGTGTTGCTGGAAGAAAATCCGAGCTGTGCCGAAAGAAACTAACAAATGATCGCCGATTGTCACCACTTCGCTTGCTGCTCGAACATCTTCGCCGACAAGCTAGCGTAAATATGTAAGCGTTAAACATTTAACTCAACCTTTTCCGAACTAGTATAAGAAGTATAACTTCAATAAAGATTATTTATATAAAAATGATAATAATATCTGAAAGAAAATACTAATATTATAAAAAAAAAAAACAAAATATATTAAATATAAATATAATTGACTCTGAAAGCAATGATTAATTCAATAAAAATGATAATAATATCCGGAAGAAAAGTTAAGTATTATCTGATCATTTAAAATATAAAACAAACATTTGTTTTCACATAATATATTGGATTGTGCAGGCCACCTTAGACTCATAAAACACATGTGTGTGTATGTATTTATTTTATTTTACTGCGTAGGCCAATTTCAAACATTGGTGTTAGTGCATAGCCATGAAACAAAGTAATTGAATTTAAATATTTGAGAAAAGTGGTTAGCCATGGCTGGCAGGGATGTATATGTTATTGCTCATATAGAATAAATTTAAGTGTATATATTCACCTGCCTTATTTGGTCGGCGTTTGTAAGACAGATTTCACAGTCTTGTGCGTCTTTTTTTACAAGCGTCACGTATGTTTGGTCAGTAATATTTTAAGTGGGTATTCTAGTCTAGAAATTTAAAAAAATTTAATTTTTTTCATAATTCGATAGTTTTGATCTTCAAAAATATCTCCCTAAAAGGATTTTTCAAAGATCAAATTATTTTCAAAGTTATAGCCATTTTAGTGACGTGGCAACTAGACCGGTTGAGCGAATATCATATAACGCAAAACTTTAAACGCATTTTTCTCAAAAGTCCTTTTTTTGATGCGGTAGCCACAATATCTTGTTCTGATCAGTAAATTTATTTGAAATTTGGCATGAATATTCTTTAAATATATCTCTATCACTAGAAGCAACGAAAAATAAAAATTTGAAATTTATACTTAAAATATCGAGTGCTTCTTTTTTATTAATTGTTGAAAAAAATTCGAAATTCGAGCCTCTAGACTTGAATACCCCTTTAAGGAAGTTTACTGTGCAATTTTTATGTAGTTTCTGCGTGCAAGTCTATGCGTGTTATTTATGGTATATTTTTGTTGTTCGATCTCTGTTATGTCGTCAACCGTGTTATGACGAGAACGATAAATACAGAGGGAAATGTATTGAAAATGTCATCTTACCATTTTAGTCATGTTTACCACTTTTGGGCTGATTACATTTTTTAATCTGTCCAATGGCTCAGTTTTTGTGTTAAAGAAAAGTGTATGTCTTTGTTAGAAAAAATATTTTCGAGAACAACTTTCTGATGTTCAGGTTTGTAAGTAATTTTTGAACTATATCCTTCCATGAAATTTTTCCACCTTTAGGATTTTGTATTAGGTTTTTTCTGATATGGCGAAAATTAAAGATTGATTATCGGTGTAGTATATAGTTAAATCCGCTACGCCTTATAAGTAATTTAATTAATTAAAAAGGCAAAGCTGTCTAGTATTCATAGTCGTCGCTTTGTTTTAGGCAGGGGATCGTAATTCATCGCCTCTTCTGTGGGTCTCCACAAAATGGATTGTTTGGAGGTAATATTCGCATTTGACGGTCATAGTTGTTTTATAAAGGTGCAGCGTTGAAGTTGGTGGGTTTTCTGTATTGCCATGAGGAATTTGCGTCCATTGGTTGGCATTGCTGAGTGAGTGCTCTCTGAGTATATTGTCCTTGCATGTTTGGTTTATATCTTTGCTGGTTATCGCGATATCTTCTGTGTGGTGGATGTTGATGCTGCAGGTTACTGTAAGGCATTAAACAGGTCATTCACGTTATTATTGCTTATTGTAATTGCGATAGCGTAGGCAGTTTCTAAGTCCTTTGGATTGTGCCTATAGAAGGTGCCGCTAGGATATTTGCTGTTCAAGTTAGGAATGAACGTCCTGATGGCTTCTTCAATCGCATACTGTTGCATTGCTGAAGAGTTAACTAGGCTGTAAGATTTTAGTTAAGACAAGATTCAATGCCATGCTAACTTCACAATGGAATTCCGTTAGCATAAGTTTCCTTTGCGTAATTTTTTTATCCCATCCAATAAAACGTACGAGGAGCTTTCCAACGTAAACAGGAGTAAAAAAAAAGAAAGAGAACAAATGGTTTTTCGGCAAAAGCAATTTATTTTATTTAAAATAGTCTCCTTCTGCTCTAATACGGCTTTTTGCACGGTCCAAAAGCATGTCCAGTGAGTGTTTTAGCTCGTTGTCCGGTATGGCCGCCAGTATGCCGATGCAAGCCTTTTGAATGGCCCCTACGTCTGCATATCGCTTTCCTTTCATGTGCAAATGCATTTTTCCGAAAAGAAGGAAGTCGCACGTGAATACGGGGAGTGGTTAATGGTTAAAATGTGATTTTTGGTCAAATAACCCGTCACAAGAGTCGATCGATGAGTTTTTTTAGTCGTCAGTCAATTTGTGCGAAACAAACCGTGCACACACTTTTCTTAAGCCCAAATGTTCGATTAAAATGCGATAAATCGATGTTTTGAAGATGTTCAATTCCATTTCCATGAATTTCAATGACGATTTCGGTTGATTTTTGATGAATTCACGCACAGTTTCGATGAAATTTCCTTTGATCACGGATTTTGATTGGCCCACATGTTTTTAATCATTTTCAATTGAAAATAATGCTAATAAATAATGATGCTTCAAATTACAAAACGTTTCATCAAATACTTTCAAATTTCACAAATTTATTTAATTTTCATTGTTTATCATTTTTTATAAGTGGTCTTGAACGATACAACAAATCCCTCCGTTTACATATTTTTTTGGTAGGATTTTAATCTGGCCACCGCTCGTTTCCAATTGCTAAACGTAAAAACCTCCTGAACTCGATCAACTGTCAAAGTTTAGGTGGTTTTGACGTTTAGCAATTGCTTTCTCACTGGAAGTGAGAGAGGAGTTAAACATCTCTTTATCTCTGGGTAACTTGTTACTCGGCAGTCGATAATGATAAAGTGACATCGAGAATATTGTTGCTTATATAGGCTATGCTTATCGCTGCTCATACTATTGAGATGTCCAACTCTTCTCTCACTGGAAATGAGAGAACAATTGCTAAACGTCAAAACCACCTAAACTTTGGCAGTTGACTGGATTGGGGAGGTTTTGACGTTTTGTAATTGGAATGACTGGAACGGCCAGATTGAAATTATACCAAAAATATATGTGAACGGAGGAATTTTTTGTCGCCGTTCAAAATCGCTAATAAAAATTTAAAACAATGAAAATCACAGAAAATGCGAAATTTAAATATATTTCATGAAGCGTTTTGTAATTTGATGCACATTAGAATTAGTTTTCAATTACAAATGATTAAAAACAGGCTTAATTCACCTTATTAAGTGCTGAAAGATCGAAAGTCAGTTGTGTTAATATACCATATAATCATAAAAAAGGATTTAAGTAGTTTCGCTATATATTACAAGTTCAATATATAATAATTTGCAATCGTAATAAATGTTGGGTGTTTTAATTTAAAATGCCCAAAAATTCTTATTTTGATCGATCTGGCCATAATGGAAAATGTCATAAAAAACGCTTATTTTGAGGCGCTCTCACACTCGAATGAGTTGGGCATTATCCCTGACTGATATGCTGGTTCTTTACTAGTAAATAACTATTTGGGTTGTTATTGTTTGTTGTACTGATAGTGCGCTTCTATGGTTCTAAGATATAGTTGTTTTGATGATTTTTCTTTAATGCTTACTGAAACATAAGGTTGAGGTTAAAGGTTAAAGTATTAACTCTCCCCTCTCTTGTGAAAAATAGATCTCCTGATCTACATATACTTGAGTCTTGAGTAGATGGTAGCGTTGTAGTTTCTCAGATATACAGTTTTTTGATAAATTATATATAGTTTGAATATTACAAATATACTTAATCCTAGGACTACAAGTACTCCTATAGTTATGAACATATTCTTGATTGGGTGTTCTTCAAATGGTATTAAAAATTTATTTAATTTTTTTATGTTTTCAAATTGATATTCGTTTTCTGATTCCAATATTTCAAGAATGTGAATTCTTTCGTTTCCATTAGCTATAATATAATCTTTAATTTCTTGTTCCTGGTTGTGGAATACTTCTGAGTCAAAAATAATTGTTTCATTAAATTGGATTAAATTCAATCCTTCAATTGATTTTTCGTTTAAAATATGTTTTCCTTGTAATACGACATTACCATGTCCTAAATCTATAATAGGTGCGTTATTTTCTTGGATAACATTACAATGGGCTTCGTAAACTTCGATCATTGGTATTGTACAATTGTCATTGGGTTCTTGTTTACAAATATATTTACTTAAATTATTTTTACATTTAGATGTTAGTATTATTTTATCTTCACATTTACTTACGGTTTTATTCATATCTACCTACATGCGTGTCTGCATATTCGAGTATGTCAATAACCGGTATACTAGTTTGTTCCTTTTCTAATATCCTTTCAATCCCGTCCGTATTTTTTGCTGCTGAATAAAGATTTCCGTTCTTCGCAAAATTAATTGTCGTAGTTAAGTCAAATAACTCCTTTTATAATTCTTACAATATAACTTTTTGTTTAATCGTCTCAATATTAAATGTTTTCATCATTATTTCAAAGTTGGAATTAATTTGTGTTTGGTTGTTATTGTTTTCAATAATGTCGTTGAGTATTGTTTTAATTTCAGTCAGGTCGTGGTGGTCTGGGACTCCTCTGATAAATTTCAAAACCGATCCTAAGAAATCAAGAGATCGTCTTGAGCGTCTGGCTCGTCGATTATTCAGTAGTTGTTTTTTGAGGATTTCTGTTCTGTTGAACAATGCTGTTTCTGTTGCGTCTTCACTAGGCATCTCTCCTTCATGTTCGGCGATCTCGTAGTATGGTTTAAGTATTTTGCTTAATTTCGTCATATGGAATAGGTACTCATATTCTTGATACAAAAATGATGGGTCAGACTCGGTTGACACGTACTTCCGATCTTGTAAGTCGGTTATTTCCTGAGCTAAGGATGTTGCTAGGATTAATGGTAGCGTTATCTTCATCATTGTTTCTGAGGTTGTCCTTGTGAACGATCTTCCCCTCTGTTGTTAAAATTGTGTCCTCACGATTCTCTTCTACTGTTTTCTTCAAATAGCGTGGAGTTGTTTTATTTCGTAGGTTTTGTTTCACATAAACTGTTTGTTCTGTTTTATATTCCTTTTGTGTTCGTTTTTTATTGTGGTTTGATAGCATATACTCCTGCTTATTTTCGATCAGTTCTTTTATTCATTCAGTCTTGCTCCTTTCAAAAAATAATTCGATAGGTTTCCTTTTTGTGACGGAATGTATTGTCCTATTGTATTCCTTGATTGCGTTGAATAGTTCTTCAGTCGCGGTTAATTTATTTGGTTTAATGCGAATTCTAGTAATTTCCAGAATGGTTGAATGCAGCCGTTCAACTTGAGCGTTCGATGGTTAATGCGGTCATTGAATGTTCAATATATAGCCGTTGGAATAGAGCTTTTGCTAGTCATTAGTTTATTACAAAATGGGAATATTTGTTTGAGTACTTCCTCTAATATTTTGTAGAATTCTCTTTTGTCGTTTAATTTTCTCATATATGCGAATTTTGAGAATCTATCTATGCATGAGAGATACATTGTTCCATCGGTTTCAAATATGTTCGTTTGTATTTGTGTGTCTATACATTCGGGTATGGGTGATTTTGCAAAATCTTGTTTTGTCCGGTGGCCTTCGTATTTGTTCTCTTTACAAATGCTACAATTTCTAGTTAGTCGGATTACATAATTTTTTATATTTGACCAATAACAAGTTTCTAGTATCTCTAATGTATTATTTTTTGCGTTTCTATGTGCTCTTTCATGCGTAGGTTTAATTATATTTTCTCTATTTTCTTCAATCGTAATGTCCTTTAATAGATTTTGGCAAAATACCTTTTTTTCTATATTAAATAAAGAGTTTATAATATCATGAATATCATACCAGGTTTCTAGTGTAGTGTGAAATGCGGTCGTGATATTAGGTTTGATAATTTTCGTTAGTGTATCTATCAAGTCTTGTGGTGCGACATAATTAACATAAAATCTCTCGTGGTTTGCAAAAATTGATGCTCTTTCTAATGCATTTTGTGCACATTTTTTTACCACAACTTGTGTTTTAAATTGGTTCAGTGGAGCGCTGACATGAGTGCGTCGGCTACTACATTTAAATATCCTTTAATATATTAAATTTTTGCTCCGTATTCTTCTATAAAATTTTTCCATCGTTTTAATTTCGAATTTGGATTGTCTTTGATATTGAAAAAATTTGGGATTGATGATCGGTGTAAATAGTAGTATTACTAGTGAGACCATACAAATAATTCCTAAGTTTCTTGAGTGCCCAAACGATTGCTTACATTTCTTTTTCGTTTGTTGAGTAATTTTGTTCAGTTCGCGTCAATGTACGTAAAATGAATGCTATAGGTTTCTTGCCGTGTGACAATACAGCTCCAATCTCATGATTGCTTGCGTCTGTAGTCAAATCAAATCCTTTTCCAAAATCTGGTTGGAATAATTCTATTTGTTCTTTTAGTTTTTTTTTTAGTGTTTCAACTGCTTTAAGTGCTTCGTCATCTAATTTTACATGTACTGAGCTACTTTTATTCTTTGAAATATTACCATTCTATCCTCGTAGGTTGAGTGTTTATGTTAAATTTTACATAATATGAGGTCATTCCCAAGAAAGATCTTAAGTCTTTCAAATTTATAGGGGTTTTGTACCTATCTGTTCACATGAGATATGAAATTCTGCAACATCCCACATCGAATCACCACACGTCACATCACATCACGTCACGTCACAACACCTCATCACACAACAGTTCACAGCATACACCAATACACACACACGCATCAAACACAGTACTTAACACCGATCATTACTACAACACTATAACACAACAACCACACGATTATTAACGAGACGACTCGTAATCAGCTAATATTCACCAACCAAACGATCAAAAGGGATTGATCCGACCGGGATTGGGTTCTTACCGTTTCATCCGTAAAGCAAGGCAGTCGTCCGCGAAATTCAGTTTTTCATCATTTTTCCTTTTTTTGCACTTGCGCTACCGAAAAATCACCGCAATTGTTTTTTTTTTAACAAACCGCCAAGTGGCAGGAGTGCACCGAGTTCGCCAACTTCGCAGAAAACCCAAACAAAATTTACATATAAATATATATATTTATATTGTGTAACTATAATTAATAAACCTTTCATAAAGTGTGTGGAAATCAGTGCCTTTTATTTCCCACTTCATAAGTATACTACAACAAGTAAGTATACTAGTGGCATACGTTACTAAATGGTCCCTCGAGCCTTTCAGAAAGGCACCTTAGCAAACAATAAAACAAAAATTTTAATAACTTCTTGGTGCAAGTGCATTGGTTAAAGCACAAAATTCATAAAGTCAGGGATGGGCATATTAGCCCTCAGTGGCATTTTGCCCGTGCGGGCACGAGTGCACATTTTGAGGGCTAGGTGAGGAGATCACCGCGGGCAAACATGAAGAGGGAAGTGAGAGCAAAGTATTTTACCACTCCATATTTACAAATGAAAGCGACGTATTTTACCACAACATTTTTACAAATGAGAGCGCGCGCATATATGGGAAGTTGCACTGTGGGTAATAACTGTAAAATTGCCTAACAATTCTAAGTTTCTTTGTAACTACTATAAATTTTTAAAATGTAAGACAAATAACAAAAAGTATAATGAGTATTTAATTTTAGTAATAATATTTTTAATATGTCTTTATAACAGCATTTAATTTAGTTTCTTTGACATAATAAATTCTATGTTTAATTTAATCTCATTTATTGTAGCTACACGCATTGTTATACCAAAATTTAAATTAGATAACCTACATGTTATTAAATGTTTGTTTAGTTTCATTATTGAAAAAAATTGTTCACAAGTGTAGGTACTTCCAAACATAGATACATATAATTTTCGAGGAAAAAAGTTTCAAACATGGATATTTCTTTAAACAAAGATCTTTATAAAAAGTAATTCTGTCTGAAATTTGCGCAAACTTATTTTTAAAAGAGTAGAGCACTGCAGATCTATTAAATATATATATAGCAGAGCTTTCCTGACTTAAATACTTTTCTTCCCATTCCACATTAAATGGACTAATTTTTGTTTTTAAATTTTGAACACTGCCTTTACTCGCTGATAACATTTCGGCCCATTTAAATTATAATAATCTCTGTTTCTGAACCACTGTTTCTTCAAACGCATATACACAAATGAATCTTATGAGAGCGCAATACTACCTTCTTCTACCGCCCGCTTACCGTAGAATTTCCAACGACTTGGGGTTTACCCCGTAGAAACGACTCAGCAGATTACTCTCTCACAACGCAGGGTTGCCAGTCTCGATATACTGTAGTAATTATAAAAATTGTCTTCAATATATTTGAAATTTTCTTAAACTAACTCAAAATTAGGATCGAATGCTATTATTTATAAATATATAAACTAGTTTTACTAGTTTGATTTCAGTTTTGGTATTTTATATTATGAAAAATTATAATTGAAAAGTTAGATGTGTGCAAAACTACATATGCGTATTGACTAATGGCAACATTGTTCGAATGAACACGAGAACAAAACGCCTGCCGCTCGTAGCGGAGGGAGAAGCGAAATACGATGTTTCTCAGAAACTCTCTGCTATTAGTGTTTGTATTCTATTTGTGTGCTTAGCCACTCTCAATCAATAATGCCATACCGCGTAAATATGTTTTTATTTGATGATATTTTATATTTTTGAAAATATGTGTTCCCTTTCTATAGCGCGTATTATTATTTTAATACATTTCCAGAGACAACTTACATTTTTAAAATTTAACAGAACAATTATAGAAAAAAACCTAAATTCTTTGAATATTTTGATAAAACAACCAAACTGAAAATATCACAAATATTAATATATATTTATGATATATATTTATATAAGCATTTTCATTAAATTATATATATATATATATAATATATTATGGTCTCAAGTATCTTTTTTTTTTATATATGCATATATGTAAAACTGCCTTGCATATGTACGTATAAAAGCACACATCTTGAGAAGAGTTTTCTCAATTGTAGCTAAAATGAATTTTTACAACTGGCATCACCACCATTAACTGTTCTATCTCATATATAGTGGTGTGAACAAAATAGGAACAACTACAGGTGTTGTAAAGTTTTAAAATGTGTTGTTTTCTTATTAAATAAAGCTGTTTTTAGATACAAGTATAACTTATATTTTTTTCCTAACAGTGATTAGAATTTCCCACCATGCAAAGGTAAATAAAAACAAATTTTAATGCGAAACTCTAAACCCTGCAAATTATGTTTGCCTCTTTTTGTTCACACAACTGGACAATTCCGATATGAAGTAAACTTCCGCTCTTTAATTTGTGTACAATGTCCATATTGCCGCAACCACTCTGCGATGAACATTAACTTACGGAGGAATGTAATTGATTTTTTTCGCAACTTGTTATGCCCTTCTCTCCGTAAACTGATATTCCCCTCATCTAGCCGCCGTGCGCACTTTGCGGGCTAAAAATGTGCCCATCCCTGATTTATGGTAATTGTGATTTGTGTATATCAGAGCAATGTTGCCATTACTCAATACGCATATGTCATTTTGCACACATCTAACTTTTCGATTATAATTTTTCATAACATAAAATACCAAAACTGAAATCAAACTAGTAAAACTAGTTTATATATTTATAAATAATAACATTCGATTCAGATTTTGAGTCAGTTTAAGAAAATTTCAAATATATTGAAGACAGTTTTTATAATTACTATAGTATATCGAGCCTTGCAACCCTGCGTTGTGAGAGAGCAATCAGCTGAATCGTTTGCGCATAAGATTCAATTATGTATATGCGTTTGAAGACAGTGGTTCAGAAATTGATATTATTATAATTTAAATGTGCCGAAATGTCATCAACGAGGGAAATCAGTGTAAATTATATCTATGTTTGGAAGCACCTACACTTGTGAAGAATTTTTTTTCAATAATGCAATTAAAAAAACATAAAATAAGAAAAAGGTTATCTGATTTAAATTTTGGTACAATAATGCGCGTAGCTTCAGCTAATAAGATTAAACAAAACATAGGATTTATTATGGGAAATAAACCAAATTAAATGCTGTTATAAAGACATATTAAAAAATTATTACTAAAATAAAATATTTATTACACTTATTGTTATTTGTCTTACATTTTATAAATTTATAGTAGTTACAAAGAAATTTAAAATTGTTAGGCAATTTTACAGTTATTACCCACAGTGCAACTTCCCATATATGCGTGCGCTCTCATTTGTAAACATGGTGCGGGAAAATACGTTGCTCTCATTTGTAAATATGGAGCGGTAAAATACGTTGCTCTCACTTCCCTCTTCATGTTTGCCCGCGATGATCCCCTCACCTAGCCCTCAAAATGTGCACTCGTGCTCGCACGGGCAAAATGCCACTGAGGGCTAATATGCCCATCCCTGCCATAAATAGTCACGGGAGACTACACCAAAAAGCAACAAAGAGAAAAACAGCAAATCAACACAACCGCGCTGGACATACATACATAAGAAGAAAAGGAAATGCAATAAGCAAAAAAGGGTATAGGTTCAATGACCGAAAACCCTTGGCGGAAAATAAAGTAAGTCTGCTCCATATATAATTTGATATATAAATAAAAATATATAAATTTCTTTTTTATGCACATATATATGTATGTATGTGTGTTAAGTTACAGTTATGACGGTATTTCGGGACACCGTTACATGTTCTTAACAGTTTGATTTATGTACAAAAAAAGAAAAAATTTAGAAAAAACTGCAAAAAGTACAGTACCCGCCTTTTGCTTAGCTTGTGTCTTTAGACACCCCATTATATAATTTCAAAAAAAAATACAAAATTTCCTAAGTCAAGTATAACTTGTGATACCCCTTGGGCTATAAATGAAAGCAACAAGCAGGGTCGCTCAAACACTAAACAAAAGCGGAAGATACGAAAAGAAAACGAAATATATACATACATATATAAAAAAGAAAATATAATGTATTCCCCTAAAATTGCAATTCTTCCAATTTAATATACATACATATGTACATATAATATTTATATGCATACACTATCATATAGTACATCTTCTTCTTCTTTACTGGCGTAGACACCGCTTACGCGATTACAGCCGAGTCAACAACAGCGCGCCAGTCGTTTCTTCTTTTCGCTACGTGGCGCCAATTGGATATTCCAAGCGAGGCCAGGTCGTTCTCCACTTGGTCCTTCCAACGGAGTGGAGGTCTTCCTCTTCCTCTGCTTCCCGCGGCGGGTACTGCGTCGAATACTTTCAGAGCTGGAGTGTTTTCATCCATCCGGACAACATGACCTAGCCAGCGTAGCCGCTGTCTTTTAATTCGCTGAACTATGTCAATGTCGTCGTATATCTCGTACAGCTCATCGTTCCATCGAATGCGATATTCGCCGTGGACAACGCGCAAAGGACCATAAATCTTTCGCAGAACTTTTCTCTCAAAAACTCGCAACGTCGACTCATCGGTCGTTGTCATCGTCCAAGCCTCTGCACCATATAGTAGGACGGGAATAATGAGCGACTTATAGAGTTTGGTTTTTGTTTGTCGAGAGAGGACTTTGCTTCTCAATTGCCTACTTAGTCCAAAGTAGCACCTGTAGGCAAGAGTTGGATTTCTAGGCTGACATTGTTGGTGGTGTTTACGCTGGTACATACATAACATAATTTAGCATAAAGTTATAACGCATAATAATACTAAACTACCTGCTTGGATGTTCAAATCGTGTCTCCAAACACGCACCCAAAAACCATAACAAAAACAATTCACAAAGACAAGTACTCGTTGCTTGCAAATTTCCAGCGATACCCCTTGACCTATAAAGCAACAAGCTGGATCGCTTATAACATTCGAACAAAGGTAGGTAATAAAAAAACTAGCAAAGAAATAATAAAAGAATAAAAAGAGGAAAAAAGGCATTACATTTATGTATGTATGTACCAATGTGTGCAGCTTCCGCGTGACATATGTACAGTACCTGGCCATCGAATTACGAACGGGCAATATTTTCGAACAGTTTCAAGTTTGATCACCAATAAAAACTAAACCATCACTCTTAATTTAACTTATTTCGGCTTTATTGATGCAACAATGATTTTTCTTTTGTCTTCGTGACGCTAATTGCAAATATATTTAATATTTGGTAACACTACCCTTATTCGCTTATACGGCTGCGATCCTATTAGGCATACTACTAATGCAATTTTTTATTTTTGTATGCAAATCAACATCATTTTCCCATACGTCCTTGATGTTTTCTTTGAGAATTGCAATTGTTGTATTTTTTCGTTGGTAGACCTTGCGTTTCAGATATGCCCAACAATTTTCAATTGGGTTTAAGTCGGGGGAATTTCCTGGCCATGGCATCACATCCAAGTTCAACGAATTAATGCAATTCATGCTCGCTCTGGAGGTATGGCAAGGAGCACCATCTTGCATAAACGTGTAGTCGCTTGCCGGATACATTACCCTTTCCAAATATGGCAAAAAAACATTTTCCAAAACATTTATGTATTGGTCAGAGCGCATCGTGCCTTCGACGAAGTGAATTGGGCCGGGTCCTTCGTCTGAAATGCAGCTCCAAACCATCATTGAAGGAGGATGCTTTACTCTAGGAATAATGCAAGCTTCAGAAAATCGTTCTCCTCTCCTCCTCCGCACATAATTTTCCACTTGGGTGACGGCCTCTAGACGGCATTCATCGCTAAAGATGACCTATAAAAAACGTAAAAATAAAAAAATTAAATATTTCTGCTTTAATTGAGGAAAAATTAAGAATGTAATAAAAATGTATGAATTACCTTGCTCCAATAGGTGGCGTCATAGGTTCTATGCAGCTTAGCCCATAAAACACGTATTTTCTGCATCAGCTGTGTTAATTTCGGCTTTTTAGCAGGCCTCTTGCACTTCAGTCCATTTTCGTAAAAACGTCTACGCAAACTACGGTTCGAAATTTCCACACCACAGTCCCTAACTGCTTTTAAAATGCTTTCAGAAGTTGCGGTACGAACTTGCAAAGCTTTTCGAACAATCAACCGGTCTTCCCTGTCTGTAGTCTTCCGGAGGCCCTTGCAGTTGTTCCTGTTATTTCCGAAAATAGCCGCTTCATCACACCCCGCGCTTAGTTTTTTTGCCAATTCAGCCACCGATGTCTTAGAAATTCCAAGATTTTTGGCTATTGTGGAATAACTGGAATTTCCTGCTTTTAGAAAAGCTACAGCTTGCACTTTTTTCTCCTTTTATGTACTAGTGACAAAAAACTACGGTTACAATAATTGTCAGCCGATAACCATAAAGTATGTACATACAATATTTTTTATTTTTGCACATTACATTTCTTTCCTCATTTGAGCTAATTATTTATTACATACACATTTAAGTATATAATTCATTTTATATACATAGTAACATAAATATATAAACATACTTATATTATTTATTTCTATATTTTCCGCGCTACATATACATTTATGTGCGATTAGCGAATTGTTATATGTTACATTTTTATAACATATATATACATACATATATAATATAAGAAATACATTACTACAAGGGATACGAGAAAAGCTAAACAAAAGCAAACATATAAAGCATATGCATATGCAAACATATGGTAATAAAACATAGATACATACAAACAATTTTACGTATTTTATTTTTCTTTCGCGTTCTTGATTCGTGCAGATACAATTATACAAACTAAGCGCGAGTGAACTGAAAATACTTTGATACACTTCAAAAAATTTTCAGGCACATTAAAAAAAAAGTAAGCGAACTTTTACATAAAGGAAAAAAAACTTTAATCTTTGCGGTAGCGAATTGAAAATTTGATGACATAATATATTTTACAAAAAATATATAATTTTTTTTTTTACAAAACAAATCGTCTGTTAACAAAATTTTTAATTTATACTCTTTCTATTTGACTACATTGCTGAAGCAATATTAATTTTGAAACAATTATTTAGTAGACAAATCTTTAAGCTAAAAGCTTCAAACTCTATTCAAATTAATGCAATCTGACAAATCAAGAGAGGTTAAGCCAAAAATTAGAAATTCCAAAAATGGCTGATGAAGATAAACCACAAGGCACACCTGCAGAAGCTACACGCTCAAAGCGGAGTATAAAACAAAAAAAGATCAAAAGATCAGACAATATCTAGATTCATCTCTGAAAGCGACAGTTTAAAAGATATTGTACAAGATTTCAAGCCTCCCCTATTACTGATATCACAGAATCAGTTTTGAATATAAAACTAGAAAGTGTGAACAATCTTTGGGCTCGCCTTCTAGCAGCGTACGATACAGTACTAGATACTGACGACGCAGAACTCCCAGAAAACGCAAAAGCTTCGGCGACAGCCAAGTGTGATAACTGCCGCGATCAGTATGAGTTAACAAAGGGAATGATAACTGAACAAATAAGTTTAGTAAGGCCAAGTAGAGCCACTACTCCCCCTCCCAGAGTAGTTACAACACCAAAAGAAAACCTAGATAAAAGCATGCATCTAAAAGTACCAGCTTGTGATACTGAAGTTTTTAATGGATGTTATGATCAATGGCCGTCCTTCCGGGACATGTTCACTGCCGTTTATATAAACCATCCTAAACTCTCACAAGCACAAAAGTTGTACCATCTAAGGTACAAAACAAAAGGGGAAGCAGGCAGTATCGTCAAGCGATTCGCTTTAAATGACGAAAATTTTAAGCTGGCTTGGGAAGCACTGGCCAAAAGATACGAAAATGGAAGGGTTATGATAGAAAACCCAATAAAAACATTATGACATCTACCAAAAATTAAAAAAGAAACCAGCCAGGAATTTCAAAATGTATATTCGACAGTGAGAGTAATTGCATATCAGTGTTAAAAAAAAACAAAATATGTTCACAGAATCGTGGGACCCCATAATAGTAACTATTTGTGCAGAAACACTCCCTGATGCTGCGTTACTACGATGGGAACAATGACTTGTGGAAAGAAAAAAAAATGAAATAAAATCATTCCTCATTGCTCAATACGATATAGCTGACCGAATTGATAACAAAAATATAAATCTAAAAAGTCATCAATATGACTCAAGTAAAAACTTGTTCAAACCTCAAGAAAGCAGTAATATGCAATGCAATAGACACGTTAATAAAAGTCACACTTTCCTGTCAAACCAAACTAATAAATGGCAACCATTATGTGAAATTTGTAAAGGAGGTCACAACATAAGATCCATGTTGCTCTAAAGCAGCAAAAATTCAAGCACTTCATTCAGAAAATGAAAGCAAAATTCTTTTACCCACTGCGGTCATCACCATAGAACTTAAGGTTGATTTATTCAAACTAAGAGCACTAACAGATCAAGGATCTCAAAGATCCTTTATATCATCAAAGGCTCAAAATTGGCTCAAATTGCCCATAAAACATTCAAATTACCAAATTTCGGGAATGAGCGGAAAAATTATCCAAAATTCGAACAAAATATGCCCAATTACCATAGTATCTCCAAATGCGAATATTAGAATAAATGCGCAAGCTATCGTTCTACCGCAACTTACACATTTGCTTCCAAGATATGAAGTAAATAAGATACACTGGGAAAAATGCTCACATCTCAAATTAGCAGATCCCAATTGTCATACTCCATCACAAATCGACATATTATTAGGCAGTGACTTAATTCTTCAAATAATTCTTGAAGGTATAGAGAAAATCTCCAATAAATTGTTAGTCCAAAATACAATCTTTGGGTGGATTATACATAAGTGGCCAAGTCCCTGAAAAAATCAATTCTTTCACCACACAAGTGGAAAATATCTCAAACAAATTTTTAAATAATCAACTTAAAAAATTTTGGGAAATAAAAGAATTACCCCAAAGCACCCAGCGTTCAGAAGAAGACCAGGCATGTGAAGCCTATTACAAGTCCACAACAACAAGAAACGAACATGGTCGTTATGTTGTGCGACTACCATTCAAACCAACTTTTCCTGAAACCATAGCTCTAGGCCACTCTAGAATATCAGCAGTCCAGCAATTTCTAAGCCTGGAAAAAAGCCTGATAAAGAAAAGTGAGCTTAAATCGGCATACGATGATGTGATGGACGAATATCTTGACCTCAATCATATGGAAGAATCTGTACCATATGAAAAAGTATCTAAAGGTAGATATTTATCTTTTTATCTGCCACATCATGGGGTAATAAGACCTGATAAAATTACAACAAAGGTACGAGTGGTTTTCAATGCATCAAAGTGTACGAGCTCAGGCAAATCATTCAATGATGTACTGTACAGAGGGCCAACATTACAACCTGATCTCATGTTGCTAATTCTAAATTGGCGCATGTTTAAATACGTTTTCAATAGAGATGTAGAAAAAATGTACAGACAAATTCTAGTACATGAAGATGACCAAGAATTCCAACGTATAGTCTTCCGGAAATCAAGTAATAGTCCAATCAGCGACTATAAGCTTAAAACAGTCACCTTTGGCATCAATTGTGCACCCTATTTGGCCATTAGAACATTACATGAAGTGGCACAAATAAACGCAACAAACTTGCCTTTAGCATCTTCTGTGTTGAAAACACAAACATACGTGGACGACATACTATCAGGTAGCCACAGTATCGCATTAGCATGCGAATCACTATCGCAAGTGTTCGAAGCTTTAAATTCAGCAGGTTTCCCCCTAAAGAAAATTACTTCAAATCGCCCTGAAATAATAAAAGACATTAAAAAGGAAGACTTATTAGATACAGATTTTAAATTTGAAAAGGCTAGTACAACCAAAACTCTAGGGATTCAATGGAATGCGATAACAGATGAATTCTCATATACCATTGAATCAATATCTGCAATGTCCGCCATAACCAAACGCCAAATACTTTCCTCGGTGGCAAAACTCTTCGACCCCGCAGGACGGCTTTTGCCAATAATGATTCAAGCTAAAATCCTCATTCAAGAATTGTGGCAAGATGGCACTGAATGGGATGAACAGGTAAAACCTTTACGTTTAGCGAAATGGGATCAATTTGCTAACAACTTACATACTATATCTGAAATTCGAATCCCTCGATGAGTAAATTTCACCCCTAACATTAACGCAGAATTACACAGTTTCTGTGATGCCTCTGAAAATGCTTATTGCGCAACAGTTTACGTACGCACTCAGCACGATAACAAAATATCTTCACACCTCTTGGTAGCCAAAGCCAAAGTTGCACCTTTGATGACACTCAGTCTGCCACAGCTTGAACTGAATGGTGCTCTTCTGTTAGCAACATTAATTTCAATAGTCCAAACCCATCTCAAATTAAAATTAAAATGGCAACATGTTGCAAGTGCAGATAACCCAGCGGATCTTGAGACAAGAGGTGTCAAGCCCCTGCACCTCGCCAGCACTATACTCTGGTAGAACGGTCCCACATGGCTAACAGAATCACTAGAATTCTGGCCAAAGTCTCCTGCTCGGAATATCATACCTCCGGAATGTCGGAAAATAGACAATTTTCATATCACTCCAGAAGATGATGATATTCTCCACCGATTTTCGTTATTTGCTAGAACACTAAGAGTAGTCGCTTACATGCACAAATTCATTCAAAGACTTAAACGAAAAATTTAAGGAGCACCAAATGATCCTAGTGTACAACTTGCGTACAACTAACGCATTCCGACTTGCAACATGCCAAGGTCAGTCTAATATTATATACACAAACTCGCTATTTCAACAAAGAGAAATCAAAGTTGCTCGAAAAGCGACCTCTCGAAAAGGGAAGCTTACTTCTCGACTTAAATCCGTTCTTGGACTCTAAGGGATTAATAAGGGCAAATGGAAGATTAGCGAACTCCAGCCTTAGTTGTAACCAACGACATCCCATAATTATTCCAGAGAAATCCCGTTTTACTTACCTATTTCTAGCATATCTGCACCAGCTTACACTGCATTTTGAGCATCGCTTAATGCAACGAATGGTCCGACAAGAATTTTATATACCGCGACTAAAGCCACAAATCAAAAGGACGATTTTCATGTGTAAACCATGTACCATGTACAAATACAAAATGCGTGCGCAGATCATGGCAGCTTTACCATCACTGGGGTTGATTTTGCTAGACCTCTCCAGATAAAAGCCTCCATGTTAAGGTCTTCTTCATTTAGAAAAGGGTAAGTGGCTGTCTTTGTATGTTTTACGACAAAGGCAGTACACCTCGAGCTTTGTTCAGATCTGACTACTACAGCTTTCCTCGCAGCATTTGCACGTTTTGTCGGACGACGCGGATTTCCTTCAAAAATAATGAGCGATAATGGGAAAAACTTTGTCGGAGCCCAAAGAGCAACAGAGAAGGAGTTTATAAACTTCATGAAAGAAGTCTCTCCTGAAATAGTTAACAAATATGCACCCCAAGGGATCGATTGGCAGTTTATACCTCCATGTTCTCCACACATGGGCGGACTTTGGGAATCAGCAGTAAAAAGCTTTAAGTCCCATTTAAAGAAACGGCTGGTAATCATAAATTCAATTATGAGGAGTTTACTACACTACTCACTCGTATCGAAGCCATATTAAATTCAAGACCCATATCACCGCTCTCGCAAGATCCCTCCAGGTCATTTCCTCAGAGGAGCTTCTCTTCTCGCCATACCTCGCCTTTAATAAATCGATGGGAAAGAATCAAGATTCTCCATCACGAATTCAGCCACAGATGGAAAGAAGACTATCTCAAAGATCTCCATAAGAGATATCGATGGAAAACGGCCCAGAAGGAAGCCAATGCAGGAGAATGCGTCATCATACAAGACGAATGCCTTCCTCAATCAGAATGGCGGCTAGGCCGCATTGAAAAGGTTCATCGAGGGTCAGATGGTCACATAAGAGTAGTAGATGTTCGAACATAAACCGGCATATTAACTCGACCAGTCACTAAACTGTGTTTTCTTCCAAACAGCGAAGAACAACTTCAACCAAAATCGCAAGATAACTCGCTTAATTCATCGAAAAAAAATTACAAATCAATTACGCTAATTCGAAATTAACCCGCTTTAAAATCCGTATATAAAAATAGACTCACACAAGCACGTTGAAGATCAACCAATTATACATATATATGTATAGATATGTAGCTACAACAACTACATTCTAACATCACACTTAAATAAAATCAATTTAATGCAATTTTATATTCCCATAGAAATGGACGTAGAGGAGACTCAAACCACCTCCAACACCGTAAGGTCAGAAATTGCTGCACTCAAAGCGTCGGCTGCACCCTTAGCCGCTCGAAGGGCCAGGGTTATGCGACCATCGCCATCCGCCGCAGCAGTCAGGGAGATACGAGAAGAGCAGCTATTGGAGCCACAAGGTCCTTCATGTTGCAGCCTGTGCCATCGCCCACACTCCCTGAAAAGATGTGCCATTTTTAAGAGCATGAAGTCCGCTCAACGACAACAGATTGCAAGAGCCCACGGGCATTGCATGACCTGCCTGGCAGATGACCACGCCACCATCGAGTGCTGGGCCGACGGCGCCTGTCAATATTGCCAAAGGCCGCATCACACTCTATTTCATCGATTTCCCCGCCGAGCCAATCCGTCGGAAAATCGCACTAACAAACGTACCAGACCACGCAGCGAATCTATCCGGCGACGACGAAGCAGCCAATCAACCACAACACATTCACGGCCATCTCCGCCACGCCACGTTCATCGCCAGCAACAACGACGCTCAACAGGGTTGAGCGCTGTACTCAACACTACAACAGCTGCAGAGGCTCCTAGCCGATTAATTCGCCTAGGGAGCCGGGATGTTCACATGAGCTATGACCTCACGTCACAACACCTCATCACACAACAGTTCACAGCATACACCAATACACACACACGCATCAAATACAGTACTTAACACCGCTAATTACTACAACACAACAACCACACGATTATCAACGAGACGACTCGTAATCAGCTAATATTCACCACCCAAACTATCAAAAGGGATTGATCCGACCGGCACAGGGCTCTTACCGTTTTCATCTGTGTAGCAAGACAGTCGTCCACGATA
The DNA here is from genome assembly GCA_037783105.1 of Bactrocera zonata. Lineage (NCBI taxonomy): Eukaryota > Metazoa > Arthropoda > Insecta > Diptera > Tephritidae > Bactrocera > Bactrocera zonata. Next base: position 61,850 of record JBAWJQ010003934.1, read on the forward strand.
TTCAGTTTTTTCATTTGTGAACTGCAACTATCCATTTTTACAAAAACGCAATCACCGCAATTTCTTTTTTTTTTTTCATAACCGCCAAGTGACGGGAGTGACGTGGAGCACCGAGTTCGCTAACAGTGTCCAACAGTGGACTTTCTTTAAAAATACCGTGTTATATATACAATAAAATAACATTATATAGTGAAATATTATAGTGAAATAAATATTTTATAATGAGTGTGGAAATCAGTTTTATTTTCCATTTCATAGGTATACTATAGGGAACAAACGGTAATAATACAAAATCCGTTTTATACGAATAAACTCTTATTTATTTAAAAGAGAATTCGGTTTACACTGAGACAAATTTAACTCATTTTGACAAATCCCAGCGGAATATTGGTTCACCGCTTACATTTTTCTTTGAAGAATGCTTCGAAGAAAATTCTATGTAGATTTTTTCGATACCAGGTAATGCATAAAGTAAGCTATGCGGAATAATGGTTCCACGCTTACATTTTTCTTTGAAGAATACTTCGAAGAAAATGCTATGTAGAATTCTTCGACACCAGGTAATGCATAAAAGTAAGCTATGCGGCTAAATTCTACTGTGTTCATATCTACAAGTCAAGTAGGTACATGAAAAACGACAAATACAAATTGATGGAATAAAATTTATAAGTAAATTTTTTCATTATTTCGTCAAATCATCAAGCAAAAAGTTGGTCGTGATCAGGTGAGCTGCTATTTGAATTAAAAATTTTGTTTATTTTTGTGTTTAAACTTAGAATAAAAAATAAAAGAATGTTCTCGAAAAGACATATGAGAAGATTAATTAAAAATGAAGAAAGTGAATTTTGCGGAATGACTGAAGATGATTCTGAAGAGGATGCGGTGAATTGTAGTGAATTTTACGGAATGGCTGATCATTTTATATTATATATACATATATAATATGTATTTAACGTTTTTAAATTATTTCAATTTGTAATAATTCAGTTCAGTTAAACACATTTTGTTATAACAATTTTTAAGTGCATTTCGCATAAAATAAAACCTTTATAACGATTGTATTGAATCTAGTGCATTTTTCTTTTTAACAAAAAGTGGGAGTGGCCTATAAGGTGAGTTTTTGTACACATAATACTTATTTTCATACGAATATGCAATTTTTTCTATTGACCTTGGCATCAAAGAATTCTTCGTTAACTATGGCATCGAAGAATTCTTCGTTAACTATGGCATCAAAGAATTCTTCGTTTACTATGGCATCGAAGAATTCTTCGTTTACTTTGGCATCGAAGAATTCTTTGTCCCTATGGTAAGCGAAAGAGGTGGTCTGTTACTTTTCGTAGGGCATCGCCGTGTTAATTTTCATCGGTCGGGGTAAGTGATACAATCATGCTGCATCGTTTACCTTGCTCGCTTACCAATGTCTACCATATTCCGCTGGGATATTTTATCATACAGTAAAAACAATGAATAATAATAAAAATCAAAATACACCTGCAGGAGCTACACGTTCAAAACAGGTTGCTAAATTTATTTCAGAAAGTAACAGTTTTTTAAGATACTGCACTAGATTTGCATCTTCACCGGTTCACGAAAACTCGGAATCGTTACTAGAAATCAAAAGTCAAAAGCCGTCCTTCCGGGACATGTTCACAGCTGTTTACATCAATCATCCAGAACTATCAAAAGCACAAAAATTGTATCACCTCCGATACAAGACAAAAGGTCAAGCAGGCGTCATAATAAAACAGTTCGCTCTTAATGATGATAATTTCAATTTGGCTTGGGAAGCTCTAAAAGCGAGATATGAAAACGAATGAATACTGGTCGATAAATAAAATTGTCTGTCGGTCCTATCGACACTAAATATCCCCACAGACAGCTGCGATCCTATTCTGGTAAATATATGTACCGCCGTATTACCAGAAAAATCGTTGCTTTTGTGGGAGCAATTGCTCTCATCACGAGAGAAGTGCCCAACGTGCCAACAAATGAAATATTTTCCTATCACCCTGTATGAAATTGCGGAAAGGTTAAAAGAAAAATTATCAAAACTAAAAACGACCAAAATGGAAGCTTAAATAGACACCAAGCTAGAAGCAAAAACAAATCAAATAGAATTTTTAACAAAATACAATCGTTCACATCAGAAAAAAAGAAAACATATATCATGCGAACTATGCACAAGAGGGCATAAGCTTAAAACTTGAGAGAAGTTTAAACAATTGAACGCCAGTGAAAGGAACAACTTTGTCAGATCAAAAAGACTCTGTAAAAACTGCTTGTCCCACTAACACAATCTTAATAATTGCAAAAGCAAATTTAACTGCTTAATATTGTCACAAAAGACACAATTCAATGCTTCATTACAGCAGATATCCCATCTCACCCCAAAGAAGCGCTTATTCACAAGGGAGATCCACGGGTTTAATTGCAAAAGCAAATTCCGAAACCCAAAATTCAAAAAATTGCCAAGAGACACCATGTTGCTCAAAGGCACAAAAAGCTCAAACGCTGCACAGCCAAACACAAAGTGGACTAGTTACAGAACTAGTTACCACCACACCAACTTAAGTTGAGAAAAAATCAAACAAAAGCCCTATTTCAAACTTAAGGAAATTTCAAGAGAGGTAAACTTCCCCGAATATTAAACAAAACTAAAGAAGATCAGTATTGTGAGGACTGTTCTAAAACCACAACTACTTGATCAAATAATGGCCGGTACGTCGTACAACAACCACTAGAGACACAATTTTCCAATACCCTACATAAAGGTAGAAAAAACAAGGTCAGATTCCCTCTGACAACCTCATATAAAAACACAAATGTATGTTCGTAACTTTTCGACCCCGCAGGATGGCTTTCGCCAATAATGATACAAAAAAATCTCAAGCTATGTGGCGCGGTACTAAACGTCACATTAGTGCATACGCACTTAAACATAAAATATACAGCAAAAGTGTCTCAAAAAGTAAAAAAAAACACCGACACTTTTCATACAATATTGCCTCACAGAGGCTTAAATTTTCAAATAAATAAAATCTCAAGAGCAAGTTAAGGGATCATCACATTATCAATGCGATACAGTGACGCACCTAAACTTACAAGTAGCTAAATCTATCCAAGCGCTCCTCATATGAGTGGGTTATAGGAATCAGTTATACGAAGCAGCAAATTAATTATAGAATTCTCTACTGCACGAATCGAAGCTGGTCTCTATTCACGGCACCTCCTTCGCAAGGTCCCTATAATTTCATAGTCCTAATCCAGGGCTAAGGAGTGTCCATTCTGGCCCTATACGAGTTGTGTTCAAAAAGTATCGCGAATTTTGTGTTTTTTCAAAAATTATTTATTTATTCATGAATATCTATTTTTCCCCTTCAAAGTAATCCCCATGAGATATTATACACTTGTGCTAACGGTTTTTCCAATCTTCGAAGCACTTCAAAAAATCATTTTTTTATATCTTCTTCAGCTCTTCCTTCGATGCCGTCTTTATCTCGTCAAGAGAAGGGTAACGTCGTCCTTTCATGGGCCTCTTCAGTTTAGGGAACAAGAAAAAGTCACAGGGGGCCAGATCTGGGGAATACGGTGGCTGCGGCATCATTAGTGTGTTGTTTTTGGCCAAAAAGTCGCGCACAAGCAACGATGTGTGTGAGCAGGGGCGTTATCGTGGTGCAAAAGCCAATTTTTATTCTTCCACAAATCCGGGCGTTTCTGGCAGATTGCTTCGCGTAAATTGCGCATAACTTGCAGGTAATATTCCTTATTGACCGTTCTTCCCTGTGGCAAGAACTCATGATGCACCACGCTCCTGCATTCGAAGAAAACTGTCAGTTACGATTCGCGATACTTTTTTGAACACACCTCGTATATTGTAACTGTGTCTATTTAATTTCATAATTTTCAACAAAAATTAAGCCGACCGACATACAGTGGGAAAGTCTCTTAATTACCTTCCTTGTGGATCTACAAGTACTGAAATACATATATGTATGTGAAATTGCTTTTTTCTCGATATGAATAATAATGCGTTGCTTAATTTTTTTTGTACAGTTGTAAGGGCTTGGTATTTATACGATGATTTTTTGCAAATAATTGTTTACTTACATATTTATTTAAATATCTTTAATTATTATTTTATTACTTTACAATTATATATTAAACATATACACCCCTATTCTGTGCACTTAACAAATTCAACATATTTCTAATTAGTCAAAATTTGAAATATATCAAGCATTTGGTATTCTGTGTCTGAAATAAAAAGCTCTTACCTTTACAAGTTGTTAAGATGTCAAATGCTCTTGACAGCAGTGCTCGTTATGAATTATATATATCTGATTGTGCATATTGTTGTGAAAATGGAAGATAGTTTACTTTTGTTATTATTGTTAAACGAAGATGAAAATTGTGAAAAAAGGAATCGCGTGCGACATTTTAAATGTTTACGCGACGATAGCAATGCATTTTCTTTGAGCGAGAATACCTTTGTGCAAAATTTGCGATTAACTCGTGAAATTTGCCTTCGCCTAATTAATGAACTGGCCCCACATGATAATCAGAAAACATCACTACCTTTAAGTGTAAGGGTTCTTGCAGCTTTGAACTTCTTTGGACACAGCTCATACCAGAAATGTGTATGTAACAACGTAAACTTGCCCATGAGTCAGTCGTCCCTTTCGAGAAGTGTGCGGGCTTTAGCAAAACTTATTGTGAAGGTGAAGAAGGAAAAATAAAGTTTCAACAGAGGAAGAAACTTTTATAAAAACTGGGCAAGTATTATTGTAATACAAATAAAAATGTACTAATTGAAGCTAATTTATTTGAAATATATTCCAGATTTTTTAGAAAATTTGGAATATAAAGCACCATAGGAGCCATTGGCTCCACGCATATTGCTATCAGTATAATTTGAATAGAAATCAGCTGAATACCAAAATATTTCTTGCTTGATAAATATTTGAATTAATTTTCAAAATTTATTAATTTGTTAAGTGCACAGAATAGGCATGACAATCTTTTTTATTTATTTGTATGTTAATATATTTGTTATTTATTCTTGGTGTATCCGATTTCAATGAAAGAAATTTGTGTGCTTGCAATAGGTATTTCTCGCTCCACCACCAAAATAGTTTAAGATTATATAAAGGGGCAGTCCCCGACAACAAGTTGTTAGTGCCAACAGTGGCGATAGTTTCGGACAGTGGTAGTTTAGATAAGGGTTGTATTCGCAAACCTGACGAACTGGACAATGTAAATACTTTATGTCCTATATTTCCACTACTTTTCGGAAATTGTACTTCGAGTTCACAAGAAGTGAATGAGGAGGTGTCCCTTCAATGCAACTTATTTGAGGAACACTCATATTCCTCACCTTTTGAAAGTTTAGATAATAGGGCGATAAATAGCAAAACGCAAACAGACGCGAAAAGTTAAAAGGAAAGGAAATAGATAGCCTAAAGAAGCTAAACATTAACTTACAAAATGAGGTGCAGGATTTAAAGAAAAAAAACATTAGAAGAGAAGGAGACAGAAATTGAGCCCCTAAAAAAGTTTGCTATTGAAAATAATGAGAATAGGCAAATTGTTTAACAATGTGAGGAATAGTATGTCAAATAATAACCGTAATCTTCACGTTAATAGATATGATAGGAAATTGAAAACCATAGCTCTGGGGTTCACTTCTTGTCACCTCTGGCACATAGATGCCTAAAGCCATATTTTAATTGGCCATCACCAAGAACTTTGACGCAATTTAATCAAAGTTGGCCACGAAGTCCTGGTTGCACGTATAGCTGCATAAAAACTCTGGAACTTCGAAGCAGTGGCTTCACGAGTAATCAGAAATACGCGTCAATTTGCTGCGATATAATGTCTGTGGTGAAGAAAATCGTACCTCCAGAATTGCTTCAATTGTTTTATACGAGTACTTATGATTCAAGGCATAGGTGGGGAGCCTTGGTCTTAACCACTAGCTTATTTTTTGTGCATAAATCATGCAAAAGAGATATATTAAAACAACATGTTTTTGAAGTTATGACACAACTTTAGGAGATAGGTCTTCGCCCCTGCCATTTTGTATATGACCAAGGGTTGTTGGAGTAACGGAAGGCATGCAAATTTTTTAGTGAATGGAGAGGAAACTGTGCTCGAAATTGGTTGCAAAATAGCAAGAACTAGTTAGTTTTAATGGACGTCTTGTGAAATGGATTGATATAATTCAATTCCATGAGCGCCAAGGCCGACTTAGAAGCACTTCACAATATTTAAATCGCGGAAATTGATTTGAATGAAATTTTTTTCCTAAAGCAAAATTGATTAGTTTATTTTTGCGGCTATATGTATGCAAAGTTTTTAAAACTTCATAGTTGTATGAGTCCGATACCTCGCTTTGAAGATGAAACGGATTTTCCTTTTGTTTTTTCGATGGAAAAAGAATATAACAACACCTTCAGACTTTATAAACTTCCTCGAAAAATAAGAGGAAATATTTCACGAAAATTTTTGATTGATGTATTCTAACACATTCCGCATTTTTTATTGATAGGATCCACCCCATCCTACCACGTATCTTTTGGAATTTTTCAGGCTTTTTGTTAGATCTCCACTATTGGCATACATGCTAACTATACATAAGATTTTTTTAATGAATTGTTTTTGTGTTTTTGTTAATTTGTAATATAAGCACAAAAATATGTAAAGAAAAAACAATAAATATTTTTAGTGATGGGCACTGTAAAACTGATTTTTTTATATATTGAAGGGAATTGAGTTATTTCCGCGCGACTATTTGAGACATGCACGTTTCTCTGAAGTTTTCTCTTGAAATAGGACAAGGGGCGATATCGTGTGGCAAGGCTTGCCCATCCACATCTTATGGAGATAGATTAAATAAAAAATTACATACTCCATGGGACGAAGAGAACGGAACTGTATCGTACGTTCTGACAGGAAACATCTGGTGACAGGCGACAAACAAATTATTATTGTTAAACATGCACTAACCAGCTCGCAATGCATATGAATTGTGGAATGTTTTAAGGTGTATCATACTCTGCAAAATTATAAACACAAAAATATTAACTTTTCCAATAAAAATTCCCGATCTCAACTATTTAAATCAGTCCAATATCATTAAAATACATTACGTAGTTCTAAAATTATAAAAATGTATACGTATGAGGGTTTGTAAATGATATATCGGTTGTAAAGTGGCGCTGAGTAGCTGATAGCCAACGTCCAAAAGCGTGCAGAGTGCAAAGAGTTAAAACATATTATTTTTCTGTGCTTCGGACAAAATAAAATATTTCTGTCGGGATTTTGGTTCGTCGCTATTATGATTTTTCAAAGTTCTGCTTTGTCGCTGTTTTGATTTAGCTATTATATTTTGAATATTGTCGGTATTTTTAAGGGTCGACATCTTGAGCTTCGGTATATTAAGTGTATCCCCATACGTAGGTAATTTTTGCAACTTCCAAAATAAAAGAACTAAATAAATACAAACAAATTGTCTCGCAAAAATATAAATTTATTATATAAAACAAATATTTGGCTGTGAATAAGCATATTTTTGATTCCATTAATTGGTTGCTTATTTGCACCTAACATTATTCAGTGGTGAATATTTATTAACTTACTGCAGTTAAAAGTAGGTATGAATAAAAATTTTAATTACTTACGTATTTGCTCATAATGGCATCTTCTTTAAGAATATGTACTAAAATAAAACGATTTTATCTCGAAAAAAATATTAAATTTGTATATATCCAATATTTTTGGGACAATGCAACCATTTTCCGATAAATTCGGCCTTCTTGGATACCAATAGAAACTCAACCCAAAACTCCCCATGAACTTTTTCCATGGGCACCTCTCAGCTGTGCCTTTGTTTACATTGTATCAGCTGATAGTTTCACTACACCCCTTTTACGATACATAGAATGATCATTGTAGAAATATACAAGTAACAAAAACATCATATGGTCGTCAACTGCTGAGATCACCTGATCGAAATAGTTGTTTTTTCTGCACAGAGGTTCAAATAAAAGGGCTTAAAAATAGTAACTTGTGAAATTATAGTTTTAATGGAAAACGTTGGGAAAAATGTTCTTGCATTTTTGAAAGTAAAATTTAATTATATTTTTATTGATTTTCCTCCCACCTCTGAGGTTGCAATATAGGCGGGTTGCCGATATTTTTTGGGTGTTCGGTTAACCAGGAGGCCTTGTAATAATTTAAACAAAAATAGATATATAAATATCATATGCAATGCGTATTAACAATACAATAATAATATTCAAAACAATTTACTTGTAACAGACTTTTAAACCAAAACATTTATACATTTGTTCATCAATCAGGTAGTATTCTTCTTCTTCTTCTTAATTGGCGTAGACACCGCTTACGCGATTATAGCTGAGTTAACAACCGCGCGCCAGTCGGGGGATGGAGTCATGTGTAGAAGTTTACGCAAGTGAGGAAAGTTCTCTTATCGCCATTCACTTGGGAGTGGCCAGAAACGATTATTTTACATATACTCAAGCAGCTCACGACTTCTGGTCTTTGACCAAGTATCCTTTGGGTAGCCTAAGAACATCCGTTTGAAGGCGAGCTAAAGTGAGAAGACGAACATTCCCTGCATAGGGTTGTGCGCTGGGTTTGGGACCCGCCACGTAAAAAAACACTCCCAATGAAAAATCAAAAAATCAGGTAGAAACCAGGTACAATAATAATAAAAGCCAAAACAATCTACTAAGTAATAAATAATATTTACAAAACATTCTTAATCACCCACAGCGAAATGCTAATTCAAAAACCCTATTAAAAGAATAGTTTTGGAGAAATGGGTCCTAAATTTAGTACACGAAAACACTTGAAATCATTTTTTTCCCTATTTTATTATAAGGGTTTACTAAAAAATATGTTCTAATTCGCATGAATAAACATTTTATCTCGTCGGAATTACAATTTTCACAACACTTGCAATACTCTGGAGTTGACCAACGGCTTCGAATATATATTTTTTCATAATATCTTCTTTGCAAGCTTTGTGCGCAAAAAAATATGTTATAGGGTGAGTTCAAGTTTCTCCACCAATACCTTGGACGAAAAGAGTTAAAACACTAGAAGCTACTCTGGAGGTACAATCTTCGTTACCGTAATCCTCCAACCCAATGATACAGTCCCTATTTCTCTCATATTGAGGGCGGATTTTCAGAGACATTTCGTCACAGCATATTGAAAAATATCTCGGCCACCACGGCTTCTCAATTCCAAAAATTTAAGCCTTCAGCCAGGGTTACGTGGGCATCCTTGAACAAATTGTTCCAGGGTAATTTGCAATGGCCAATTAAAAAGGGGCTTTGAATACCTGTACGCAATAGGTGTTAAAAATTTAACAGCCAGAGCTAGCGTTTTCAATTTCCTATCAAACCTATAGCCCTTCGGAGTATGGGGCTCCTTTTTAAGGAAATTCCTCACACATAGCTCTGCAATTTGTGTATTTTCTTCCTACCCAAGTATAGACAAATTCTGTTCACCTAGTTGCGTAAAAATTCTATTTGCTGCGATTTAGAGTCTAACTCCTCCCGATCACATTCTTTTTCTAGGGGTCCCTCCTGACAAATAAATATCGGTTTGAGTTTGTCTACTCAATGCCCAAGTGCTAACTAGTTTCGAATTACCCAAAGAGGAAGAATGTGTCCATTCTTCAAGACCTGCTGGTTGAAGGGATTTACCTTAAGAGCAAACGTATTACTGTTTGAAGTTGAGACAGTTCTAATTGAAGAAGAGCTAAGATGTATCGGGTAAAAATCCATACAACCTAATTCTATAATGTTGTCCTGTCCATTTTGGTCAAATATTCTATCTACTTGTTCACTAAAACCTATGGCCATTTCAACTTTCGCTGTTGGTGAAGATAATCTTAAATTTAAATCGGGGGTAGCAGTCTTCAATATTAAGCGGTCCTTCCTCATCTTAAGTGATAAATGTCTTTGGCACGCAAATAAATGTTTACCTGTTGGATTCGCTACGCCCAACAGCTTGACCCATTCGGGCCGCCTAGTTAAAACAAAAAACACAAACATTAACTAAACTAAAAATGGAAGCTAATAATTTGTAGTTTAACTATTAACAAAAGAGGCGTCACGAAATATTAAATCAAGACATTTGAATTTCTCTATTATTATTACTAATTTATAAAAAAAATCGAGTTTCTATTGTATCGCGTTTATTTTGATTTAATAATAATAATAATTTTATAAATATCATAAATATAGAAATTGAAATGTCGGAAATATTTTGTTTCGGTTTCTAATAAAAAATAGAAATATTTATTTTGAACTAAATTATTTATTATTGTTTCGAATACTTATACAAATCAAGTTTTCTAATTTTTTTTTTTTATGTACGTCCACATTTTTAAATAAAGTCATATAATCACACATTTCTAAGGTGTCCTCTTGTTTGTCCGCTACTGTATATATATATAATTAAAATATAAATTATAAAATTCCACGATTTTATAATTGCACATTTTTTTTAAATAACGGCTTTTGAATTTCGGATTTCGTATTTCCACAAAAGTTTTCTAACATTTAACCCGTGACGAGGGTACTCGCGGACATCCCAGTCAAAGTGTTCCAGAAATGTTACGAAGCATGGAAAACGCGCTGGAATCGCTGTATAGCTGCCCAAGGGGACTACTTTGAAGGGGATGGTAGAGTTGTAGAATAATTTTCAAATATACGGTTTTTATGGAATCAGTCTCATTACTTAATTGTCAAACCTCGTATTACCCCTTTATACAAATATTTAATATCAATTATTTACATATATACTATATTCATGTATTAGATTCGCCTGGATATTTCTCCCTCCGATGGGAAGGGATAAAGCGGCACCCCAAACTGCAGCCAGCAACACATTTGTGAAATGGCAACCTGTCATATGATAAAACAATTATTAACACATTTTATACAATGGATTTTAATATCCTTACTCTGGATGAAGTGTAGATAATATATAGTATAAACGCAGATTATAAGTAAAAATTAATCACATTGAAAAAATCTTAACTTTGAAACTATTTTCTGCTTAAAAATATGTCCATTGAAAAGGCCTTTTACATCACACGGTTGCATGAAAAACATTGTTTTTTTTTTAAGTAGTTACAAAAATATTCTTTAAATATTTTTAATAAAATAAGAAAGATTTGCCAATATACCGATACAATAAGTAAAATTTTAATCAAAACTAGGTAAATTTAGTCTTTATGAATTTTTATAATCGAAATATACTTGAAAATTTAACAAGAACGTACTAAAAGTAATAAATTGTATATCATAACACGGCAACACACTTTAGCGTTTTTGGCATTTAGCCGTTTTAGTAGTAAAATATTCAGGAAACCCTCATGAAGTGCCTGGGCTTTTGCTCTGAGTCTTCCCTCATGCTATGGCATTCTTTATGTAATTTCTGTCACTCTATAAGCTTTCGCCTGCGTATGTATGGATGAAAATGATAGGATTTGTTACTTGTAGCTACAATGCCGAAGACACACTGACGTTGACAGCACTGAAAAATTGCTGCACCATTTAATACAAATTAAATATGAACAAACGATTCAATGAAATATTAGTGGATAAAAAGTAAAATCGAAGAAACACGCACTTTAGGTTGAAGAAATTTTTTTTATCTGTATTATGTCAAAAATCATAAGTAAGCGGCAACTATATAAGGAAGGAAGGAGAAATTTTAAGGGGGTATTCTACTCTAGAATTTTGAAAAATTCCATTATTTTTTTCATATATTTAAAGTTTAGACCCTTAAGAACATATCCTCCAAAGGATTTTTAAAAATTAAAATTATTTTAAGAGCTACAGTTACTTTAGTGACGCAGTACCTACCCCGGTTCGGCCGTATCGAATTTTTTAAACGCGTTTTTCTCGAAACTACTTTTTCCACACGGTACCGCCATTATCTCAAGTTCTATACAACCGATTTACTTGAAATTTTGTGTGAACCTTTTCTGTATAATTCTGTATCGTTTCTACCAGCATCGTGTCAAAATTTTTGTTTTTAATATTTTAAAAAATTCAGGAATTTCAAAAAAAAGCGTAAAAAATTATTATTATTTTCAGGCGGTCGCCATTTTTCAACAAAATTTTTTTTGAATCAGAAACAATGTCACCAGGATGCGCCATTTTTTTTTTCTTTTTTTGACACCTGTTTGGTTGTCCGTGACAATGAAGATTTAGCATTAAACAATGAGCGTACATATTTTCTCAGCATCGGGAACCTTTGCAGGCGACTTGCTGTGCTTTAACTATTATACAGATCATGGAAGAAGGAGATACATCATCACCGTTCGTACCGACATATACTTGCATTACAAATTGAAATTTCCAAAGATTCTGTGGGGTTTCTTTTTTTGTAGCAATCTGTATCTAGTAAAGCCTCCCGGGACGTTTTTATTCTATTAAGTCATAATCCTGCACACCACGTTTAGCCCGCAAGCTCAGGTGGTGTATACTCACATAAACTTCCACCAAAATAGATTAGTTTCGCTCACATATAAAGTTACATATAAAGTTTTGAAGCATTCAAAATAACGGCGAAAAGTTGAAATGAGAAAATGAATTTGTTAAACTTATAGTCTTAAATAGTATTCAAATAAGTATATTGAACATGAACATATACATACATTGCAATACGTACGTACGTATGAATTTATATTCAGTAGCATGCACTCAACGAATGAAATATTTCTCATCTCAATAAGGTCTTTACTTTTCCTCCACCAGTGGTAAGAATTTAAGGAATTTTTCTTGAGTTTAATCGTTTGATATTACAAATCAAACAAATAACGATTGGATTTCGAAATTTGCAAATATCTAAAACGAATAGAAAGAATTAAATTATTATTATACTCTTGCTCGCTACAGAGTATCATCGTTTTGTTCACCTAACGGTTGTACGTATCACCTCAAGCTAAGCGAGATAGATATAGGGTTATATGCATATAAATGACAAGACCGGTTGTTTATAAGTTTATAATGTTCTTTATTTCCCATGCTTCGGAGCAAGGGCGGCCGTAAAGGCTGAGAGAGTAAATACAACTGAACTTTTTAAAACTATTGCAGCGGCGACTACGCTTAAATACCTGTCTGAATAAACTGCACACGCTCTGCCGCGTGACTTGCCAGCGCAGTAGCAGCGATGGGTGTTTGTTGTTGTCACGCGCAACTCGTTGAGCGCGTCGTCAGCAATATCGTTGGCAGTGGAGTACCTGGCTTCTGTAGTTTGAAAAATAATTTCCGCACGCTCAGCTCCAGACGCATCGCCAGCGATTTCGGTGGAATTGAAATGTTGTCCGGAAGCGTGTTGTTGCTCTTATTCTTTTGTTGTTGGCTACTATGGTGTGTTAACTACTCCCCCGCTAGAAGAGGGGACGTCCACGGATCCCTTAAGAACGCTGCTCAATATTGCAATATTAGCACTGCGCGTCCGTACTTTGTAGATTATGTAGGCTGATATGCAAACAATAAAAAATACTATTGTTAAGGTGTAGGCTAGTGTTGGGAACTATCGAGTGATTTCAACTATCGATTGTTAATGACTGAATGATTTTGACTATCGAATGAATTTTTTCGTTCATTCATTCATTCATTTATTTAATCAAATTCAATAACTAAGCAAAGGCGTGCTCTTCAAACAACAAAAAAGTACTGGAATTTTATTCATTTTTAATTAAACCAATACAAAGGTTTAATTTAATTCAATATTTTAATAAAACATAAAAATAGTAAAGCACAGAAAAGATATTCAATATCATATAAAATAAATATAAATATCAGAAGAACGCAAAAAAAAGTATCAATTATATATTAAAATTGCTATTTAAAAATATTATTTGATCTAGCTTTTCACCTTTAAGTCTATTTCTTCTATCATTTATTATTTGCCCAGCTTTAGAAAAAACCCTTTCGGAAGGAACTGAAGTAGCAGGTATACATAAATATTTTTTGGAAAGCTCGTAGAGTTCTGGAAAAGTTGCCTTTTTGCTGTCCAAATAGTTTAAAGGGTTTTGATGTCTCTCAACGAAATCTTGTCTAAGATATTGTTCCAAAGAAATATGTGCATTAACACTATTAATTTGGCGATGCCTCCTACATTATCGCTTTATAAGTCTATATTTATTATTATTAAAACTTTTCACTTAAACCTATTTTAAGCTTCTATTAACTTCTACCACTCATACATACATTCAATTTAATTTCCATTATCACACATAATTCAACATAAATCATTCAACATAATTTTGAAATACACACAATTTAAGCATTATTCGTACATTTGCTGAATATAATCATTCATTCGAAAAATCATTCAATAGCGAAAAAATACTAATGAATGAAAAAATAGTAATGAACGAAAAATTAGTAGAGAACAAAATATTCGTTTTGAACGAAATATTGGTATGAACGAAAAAATTCGAATGAACGAAAAAATAGTAATGAGTGATTTCTTGAAAACTATCGAATGAATGAAAATTGCTGAACTATCGAATAACTTGATTGTTTTTATTCGATAGTCCCCAACACTAGTGTAAGCTATAAGCCACTGAGACAAGCCCCCTCACGATGCAATGTGTCGCAGATTTTTTTGGTTAATGTTGTGCAGGTAAGGAAGTGACAAGAGTGTGGTATGATTTGTCAGGTTCACAAATTGTGCGGGAGCGGCCTCGGGATGCGCGCGAACAATCTTCCTCCAGTTGGTGTACGTAGTGCCATTGATGGTAGCATTCTCTGTGAACTTTATCATGAATGTCCCATTCAAAATTACTGGCGGGGAGTTTCCCTCGCGAACTTCAACCAATTTATCATTTATAATAATTAAACCGTCGTCAATTTCTTCCACCGCTTCGATATGATCAGCTCTAATAGTCTGGCAGGACGCTAGGCGCTGGCTTAACAAATTCAACACGCAAGAGCTATTCATGATTGACATTTGACAAAATATTGTTGATAAAGAACTTTTACAATTCGCTAGTTGTTGATATGTATTGTTGCATTTAGATACTACACTGATCTCTATCATAATTGACTTAAAATTTTTTACAACTGGTTTAATCCTAATTTTCTTACAATTTTGTTCTACCATTGGGTATTTAATTACGAAATATATGTTATTATAATTTTGCAAAATTTTTAATTTTGAGACTGTTAGTAAATCACTTATTGTAATACCTGTAGAGTGCTCGTTAGTTAGTAAATTTTTAACCTCATCACTATTTAACAATATTGGGTTAATTAATTGTATCTTACCCAAAGTGACGGAATAAAGAGCTGATTCTATTTCGTCTATTAACGCTCTGTTTCTTGCTGATATCAAGTCAAAAAGATGTCCAGTGTCAATCTTAGGCTGTTTGGTCGAGCTAGTCAATTTGTTTACGGTGTCGGTTAACTGGTTAATTTTAACTTGGAGCTGGCTATTAATGTAAATATGTTGCTCGTTTGCTTCAATCAGGGATTCTGCCCGTGTTTGAAGTTTGTTAAAGTCATCGAAATCGGGAGTTCCAGCTACGTATTTGAGAGCGGTGCCAAGAAAGTTTATGCTACGGGATTGTCGGTGATGAATTCTTAATGAATCTATTAATCGTAATATGCGGTCTATGTCCAGTTGAACGGTTTTCCTAATGTGAGACTGCGGGAAATTCTCAAGAAGATTATGCGTTTCTTCGGCTATGTTCTCGTAAATGGTCAAATTCAGGTGGTGAATGATATGTTTGTACTGGCGGTAAATTGCAACCTCCCCGTCCGAAATAGGAATGTAGACGGACTCAGTGAAATTTAGAATTTCTGACCGCGATAACGCAGGCGCCATCAAAATCAGGAGCCTAATGATAAAACAAAATTATCTCAGATTACCTTTGTGAATTTGTTTTCCGTCGATAAGAACGGTTGTTCCCAGATCTTTTTGAACTACTTTTTCTGTGTATAATTTGCTAAGTTTGTTACCAAGTCTCCTGTTGGCCTTTATAAAGACCTTCTCACCTGGCTTAAAAATTTTTGTTACCCTTTTTCGGTTGTGGTAGTTAAGGTCGGAATTTTGTGCTTTGATCAAGCTGTCTTTGACTTCATCTAGAAATTTCTGTGTGTCAGAATGAATAATGTCAATGGGCCGTTGTCTTGTCACTGAATGAATTGTTCTATTGTTTTTATATGCGGCGAGCAGTATAAGGTCGTTCGTGTCGTTTAAACCCTGGCCCAATTTAATGCATCTGCTAATTTCTGAAAGTGTGCCGTGAAACCGCTCTATCTGTCCATTCGTTGTACTATGGTGAGGCGGTGTTGTAAAAATCGAAATATTGAAATGATCTTTCAGTAGGGATTTTACAGTATTTGAGTTTAGATATTTCTCATTGTCGCAAACAACACTTTTGGTATTTTTGAAAAAATTTATGATACGAATTATAGGTTCCTTTATATCTGCTATTGATCTAGAAGCAATTGATTGGACTAGGGCAAATTTTGAAAATTTGTCTATGCAGGTCAAGTAGTGTTTGCCGTCCGTCGAAAAAATGTCTATATGGAGTATCTCACCAGGTTTGCTAGGAGTCGGTGTGCGTCCTATTTCGGGGTTTGATGGATGGCTTTGGAACTTTGCTTCCTGGCAAATTTTACAGTTTACGATTATTTCCTTCAGCATTTTGCGCATATGCGGAAAATAGTAATCTCTCAAGACTTGCAGCACGTTTTCCTTAAGAGAGCGATGCGCTCTGCTGTGCTCTGTATGAAGAATTGCCTTTTGGTCGTCTTCATTAAAGATGTCCGTGACCAAAAACTTTGTGTGGACGAACTTCACGGCTGGATAATCATTTTTGATCTTGTTTTGGATTTTTCCAAGGACAGAAAGCTCGCAAAGCAATCCGTTAGTAGTATTGGGGTTAATGCAGTCCTTTATCTGTTCAAAGATTGCATCTATGTTTTGAAAGGTTGTATGGTGCCTGATTTGTGACTTGAACAAAATTTTCGTGGTTTTTGAGCTTGTGGGCCCTTCTTCAAGAATTATCTGATTTTTAAAGGAGTTGATGGGATTCGGAGACGTGGTGATAACGTCCGTTGACGATTCCTCGTCTCGTCATCTGATGGGGGATCTGCTTTAGGGTCTAAGGTATTTATATGTTGTCTCGATAATGCGTCCGCCACAACGTTTTCCCTACCTGGCTTATAGTGGAATTTAGGTGAAAATTCCTCCACGAAAGCCCTCCATCGCTTTAGCTTAGCATTCGGATTCTTGTCCGAAATCGAGAAGGTGAGATGTTGATGATCCGTATAAATGTTAATGTTATTCGCACCATATAGGTAATTTCTAAGTTTCTGAAGAGCCCAAACAATTGCGAGGAGCTCTCGCTCATTGGTTGCATAATGTTTCTCTGCCTGAGATAAGGTTCGCGATATCATAGTAATAGGTCTGCCTCCCTGTGAAAGCACCGCGCCTAAGGCATGAGAGGACGCATCTGTGGTTAAATCAAAGGGTTTATCGTAGTCTGGGTAGAGAAGAAGGAAATCCTCTGAGGACAAAATATTTTTAATTCTCTGGAAAGCTTTATGGGCTTCATCATCAAATACAATTTCTAT
Source organism: Bactrocera zonata (assembly GCA_037783105.1). Classification (NCBI taxonomy): domain Eukaryota; kingdom Metazoa; phylum Arthropoda; class Insecta; order Diptera; family Tephritidae; genus Bactrocera; species Bactrocera zonata. The sequence goes on from JBAWJQ010003934.1 coordinate 79,498, forward strand.
TTTTTTAGAAACATTTGCGCCAATTGTTCCATTTTCACCCCCTAAATATTTTGTTAGGGGTTTGGCAATTCGCGCGTAGTCTTTAATGAAGCGCCGATAATAACCGGACAACCCTAGGAATGAGCGCAGAGCGCGCAGCGTTTTCGGAACTTCGTAGTTCACAATGTCCTGCACTTTCTCTTTTAATGTTCGAATGCCATCTTTGGAAACAACAAATCCAAGAAATTCAATCTCAGTTTTAAAGAACTGAGTTTTTTCCAAGGATACCCTCATATTGGCCGAGTACAATTTTTCAAGAATCCGGCTCACATCTTGCAGGTGTGTTTTGTAGTCACCGGAGAATATAATTATGTCGTCTATATAGACGTGACAGCTCCTACCGATTTCGTCTCTGAGGACGTCATCGATGGCGCGCTGGAAAATGCTGGGGCCGTTTTTCAGACCAAATGGTAACCTGCAAAACTCGTATTTTCCGTTGTTTACGGAGAATGCGGTTTTTTCTCTATCCTTCTCCGCCAGCGTGATTTGGTGGAAACCGGATTTTAAATCTATAGTGGTGAAAAGTGATGATTTTCCCAGGTTGGCCAGAATGACCGAAGTATCGGGAATAGGGTATCTATCGCTGACGGTTTTCGCATTTAGTTTTTTGAAATCTATTACCATACGCATCTTCCTTTCCCCTGCCTCGTTTGTTCCTTTTTTGTACACCACCCACACTGGGCTGTTATAAGGCGATCGTGATGGCCTTATAATGCCATCGCGCAACAGATTACTCACTTCTTCGTTCACGAACGGAAGCTGCCATTGGGTATGGGTACGACTTGGCGTAAACTGGTTCATTATCTTCCGTGCGTACGGTGGCTATGATATTTGTGTTGTATGGCAAGGACTCATTTGGGTCGGAAAAAACAGCAGCGTGTTTTAATTTCAATTGCTCGATGTCTTCATTGGCAATGATGCTGTTAACATCCTTACAATAGAAGTACATTAGTTTTTCTGAACAGCCCCTATAATCAATAATGCCCTTTTTTATGTCCAGTCTGGCGTCTATTTCTCGTAGAAGGTCATAGCCGATTATACCGTCGAAAGTATGCAGGGTCGGTAAAATGAAAAATGAGGTATTTGTATTGAAAATATTTATGGTGCATTTCTTGGTGACTTCGTTCTTGCCATGAATTGACGTAACAAAGAAGGGTGATGCTTCATGTTTGATACCCTTCCAGTTGAGTTCTTTAATGTAGTTTTTGGACGTACCTGTATCTATCAATAATTTCAATTGCTTTCCTCCGAATGTCCTGCTAACGTATGGTAGCAGGGATCTACCCCTAAAAAATTTATCTCGTCTGTAGTTTCTTCTCGGGGTGGACAGTCAGTATAAGAGTTCTCGTTGTATGCATAGTCATCAAAATATTCGGGTTGGTAATAACAGTTGGGATCCCCATTAATATCGTCCGTCACGGTACTTTGTCCTAAATGGTTCAAGCGTTGTATCTTATTTAGGTTAGCACGGTCACTATCGCGTTGTCTTTTCTGTGCCTGTTGAGTATCAGAAGTTATAATATTTCTCGGGTATTGGTTCCCGACGGCTGTTCTTCCTGAAGGGAAATTCCTTGCGATAGGAGAGGAAGTTGATGGTTGTACCACTTGTGGTGCTGCTTTAAAATTGGAACCTATATTCTGCGTTGGATATCTGAGTTTAGAGAGGCTTGGATCCACATCCATTGGGGTGGGCCTGGAAATTGGTCTCTGTTGCGGTTGCCCGCCTGACTGCCTAAAGAAGTGAGGGCTTATTATCGGCATTCCGGTGAAATTGCGTGATTGCATGCCATTGGCTGGGAATTTAGTGTCTGAAAACCTCTGAGCAAATAATGAGTGCGTCTGGTTGGATTCCAGTTCTTGTGCGAGTGCCAAGGCCGATGCCATGTCAGCTGGCCTTGACGAAAATAGAATATCGCACAGCGGGTGGTTAAGACCCGATATGAACACCCTTAATGCATCCTGACGATACTTGATATTAAGCGATTTCAAGACGTCCTTCTTGTTTTCGTAGGTCATCAAATTTTTGTTGATAATAGCCGTTAGTTTCTTTCCCACCTCATCGTAAAATGCTGTAATAGATAGTCTTCCCTGCCGCAGGGTGGACATTTCTTGTTCCAATATGTAGACGGGTTTTTCGTCCGAGTAGATAAAATCGAGCCTTGTTATTATGACTTTGAAATTGAGAATTGTATTAAACGACGATAGTGTCGCATCCGCAGATCCAACTACTTTGTTCCTAATAATAGCCACTGCCTGGTAATGTTTCGAGCTGCCCTGCGCGTTTTAAAAAATTTTATACGCGGTATGAGCCGCCTGGCGCCACGACACGTATCGTGAATGGTCACCATTGAACTCTGGCAACGACTTTACAACATCCAGCGACTCATCGCACCTAACAGTGGGGTCAATTGCAATCTCCCTATACTCCTCTACCTGAACCGGTCTTTCGATTAGTGTTAACCTAGCGGTAAGTTCGTCAATAGTCGTTTGGAAGTCTCGTCTCGTCTGCTCCGTTGCTGTCCGCACAGCGGCACCCAGCACGGCGCGAAGAATATTTTCGTCCATGTTCCTTGATATTCCTTTTATTCTTTATTCACTTTAAAATTTTTTATTTTCAAATTAAAACAATTTTTACTTAAATTAATATTTATATTAATATTTTTCAAGCTGATGCTTTAATTCAACGAATACGTCAATATCTCGAACACTCTACTTACATAGATTCTTTCATACTGTAGTAATAGTAATAGTTTAGTCCCTCGATGGCTACGCCTCGGCTTGGCGTGCGTCCGAGCACCGCGGCCACGAAATTATCCTCTACAAGGATTTTGTTGTGGCCCCACGTTGGGCGCCAATGACAAGACCGGTTGTTTATAAGTTTATAATGTTCTTTATTTCCCTTGCTTCGGAGCAAGGGCGGCCGTAAAGGTTGAGCGAGTAAATACAACTGAATTTTTTAAAACTATTGCAGCGCTCACACGCTCTGCCGCGTGACTTGCCAGCGCAGTAGCAGCGATAGGTGTTTGTTGTTGTCACGCGCAACTCGTTGAGCGCGTCGTCAGCAATATCGTTGGCAGTGGAGTACCTGGCTTCTGTAGTTTGAAAAATAATTTCCGCACGCTCAGCTCCAGACGCATCGTCAGCGATTTCGGTGGAATTGAAATGTTGTCTGGAAGCGTGTTGTTGCTCTTGTTCTTTTGTTGTTGGCTACTATGGTGTGTTAACTTATACATACATATATAAATGATGAGGATGGCGAGAAAAGTAGAAATACGGTTGACTGTCAGTCTGCCCGTGTAAGATGTTACTTGAGTAAAAATTGAGATATCTTGATGAATCTTGGCATGTGAGTTCCTTAGTACAAAACAATAGTTCATAGATGGGCGCAATCGGACCGCAGCCACGCCCACAAAACGCCATTAGTCGAAAACTTATAAAACTATGCACTAAATAAAGATATAATACGGTAATTTGGTACAGGGGATCGCAGTAATAAAGGGCACATGTGGTCAAACATTTTTCAAAAAGTGGGCGTGGCCTTGCAGCGGGGATCACCTTCCAACTGAGCCAACTAATGGCCAACATAGGAAAGAAAAAGCTAGTAATATCGGCGACAATCAGGGTCTTATTATACGGAGCCGAGATCAGGGCAGACGCGCTTAAAAAGGAAAACCGGCGTAAGATAGGTTTGACAACTTTTTTTAATTTTTTTTCTGAACCAACAACATCTCAAGAATATTGTGTTAAAGTTTTAGGTCATTCGGAGAAAAACTAACGAAGTTACAGCAGGTTGAATAACGGTACCTCTAACTTAGGTTTGCGCGCCTTCCAGCTACCTGCGCTGAGTGTACAAAACTTTGAATTGACCAGCCTATAGAAAAAACTACTGCATCGATCGTTTTGAAATTTTGTACAGATATCCTGCATATATGTAGCTCTCGAATGACGTCGAGTTTTTCCAAAAACTTTATTTACTAACAATTTTGCAATAACAGATTGGTCGATTTTTTTGTCTAAAATCGTCATTTTGGCTTGAAAATGGTACCAAAAATTGAAACATTCAAAAATTAAAAAAAAAAACTCGACGTCAATTGAAAGATAAACCAATAAACTAAAGAAAGCATTTTGATTTTTTGGTTTCAGATGATCCAGTGATGCTTTAGGCTGGTCACCGCACCAAAACTTCTTTCCGAGGTGCCTGCAGAGATCGACGATAAATCCGTTATTCCTCGATATTTTTCGATAAAATTTTTTTTAAGTATCCTTCAAATGTTGTACTTTCATATAATAATAAGTAAAATAAACCTACAGCAATAATTTTTTCTCAAAAAATTCATGAAAAAGGTCTTTTTTCGACAAAACAAACCGCTCGTGAAACTATGTTTTCTACCACACATTAATGAGACCGCAAATAATGAAAAAACAGCCGATACGACCGTAACGCAAATAAAATAATCAAAAACCCGACATAATAAATCCGCAAGTAAAAAACTCGTTGAAACTAATTCGAAACCTAATGCAATCGTCGATCTACGTGACGACCCATTCATGAAACACATTTATAACCATACTACTCCTGCCACACAGATTACAATGGATGTGGATATGACAGCAGTGCCAACGCCAAAGCTGAGGTCAGGTATAACCGTGCCGCCTTGGGGCCACTCCAGCGCCACGAACCCCAGCGGCAACTGCCACTGCAACTGCTCCTCGTAGTGGCACGAGTAAATTTATTTACTCGTTAGGAATAAAATAAATATATAATTTTAAGTCAGCCAATGAGATTAGTTCTGACTGATCCTTTATTTGTATAATATTTCACCGTATACACATGTACTTCAATATTGAATATATTACACTTAAACTGTACAAGTGTTACAAGTGGTAACTTGTTACTCGGCAGTCGATAATGATAAAGTGACCTCGAGGCTATTGTTCCAGTTGCTTATCGCTCCTCATTTTATTGAGACGCTGGTTGTTTACTAGAAAATAATTATTTGACTTGTTATTGTTTGTTGTACTGATAGTGCGCTTCTATGGTTCTAAGATATAGTTGTTTTGATGATTTTTCTTTAATGCTTACTGAAACATAAGGTTGAGGTTAAAGGTTAAAGTATTAACTCTCCCCTCTCTTGTGAAAAATAGATCTCCTGATCTACATATACTTGAGTCTTGAGTAGATGGTAGCGTTGTAGTTTCTCAGATATACAGTCTTTTGATAAATTATATATAGTTTGAATATTACAAATATACTTAATCCTAGGACTACAAGTACTCCTATAGTTATGAACATATTCTTGATTGGGTGTTCTTCAAATGGTATTAAAAATTTATTTAATTTTTTTATGTTTTCAAATTGATATTCGTTTTCTGATTCCAATATTTCAAGAATGTGAATTCTTTCGTTTCCATTAGCTATAATAACTTCTGAGTCAAAAATAATTGTTTCATTAAATTGGATTAAATTCAATCCTTCAATTGATTTTTCGTTTAAAATATGTTTTCCTTGTAATACGACATTACCATGTCCTAAATCTATAATAGGTGCGTTATTTTCTTGGATAACATTACAATGGGCTTCGTAAACTTCGATCATTGGTATTGTACAATTGTCATTGGGTTCTTGTTTACAAATATATTTACTTAAATTATTTTTACATTTAGATGTTAGTATTATTTTATCTTCACATTTAATTACGGTTTTATTCATATCTACCTACATGCGTGTCTGCATATTCGAGTATGTCAATAACCGGTATACTAGTTTGTTCCTTTTCTAATATCCTTTCAATCCCGTCCGTATTTTTTGCTGCTGAATAAAGATTTCCGTTCTTCGCAAAATTAATTGTCGTAGTTAAGTCAAATAACTCCTTTTATAATTCTTACAATATAACTTTTTGTTTAATCGTCTCAATATTAAATGTTTTCATCATTATTTCAAAGTTGGAATTAATTTGTGTTTGGTTGTTATTGTTTTCAATAATGTCGTTGAGTATTGTTTTAATTTCAGTCAGGTCGTGGTGGTCTGGGACTCCTCTGATAAATTTCAAAACCGATCCTAAGAAATCAAGAGATCGTCTTGAGCGTCTGGCTCGTCGATTATTCAGTAGTTGTTTTTTGAGGATTTCTGTTCTGTTGAACAATGCTGTTTCTGTTGCGTCTTCACTAGGCATCTCTCCTTCATGTTCGGCGATCTCGTAGTATGGTTTAAGTATTTTGCTTAATTTCGTCATATGGAATAGGTACTCATATTCTTGATACAAAAATGATGGGTCAGACTCGGTTGACACGTACTACCGTTCTTGTAAGTCGGTTATTTCCTGAGCTATGGATGTTGCTAGGATTAATGGTAGCGTTATCTTCATCATTGTTTCTGAGGTTGTCCTCGTGAACGATCTTCCCCTCTGTTGTTAAAATTGTGTCCTCACGATTCTCTTCTACTGTTTTCTTCAAATAGCGTGGATTTGTTTCATTTCGTAGGTTTTGTTTCACATAAACTGTTTGTACTGTTTTATATTCCTTTTGTGTTCGTGTTTTATTGTGGTATGATAGCATATACTCCTGCTTCTTTTCGATCAGTTCTTTTATTCCTTCAGTCTTGCTCCTTTAAAAAAATAGTTCGATATGTTTCCTTTTTGTGACGGAATGCATTGTCCTATTGTATTCCTTGATTGCGTTGAATAGTTCTTCAGTCGCGGTTGATTTATTTTGTTTAATGCGAATTCTAGTGATTTCCAGAATGGTTGAATGCAGCCGTTCAACTTGAGCCTTCGATGTTGAATGCATTGTATAAACCTACAAGTAACAAATCCTATCATTTTCACCCATACATACACAGGTGAAAGCTCGTAAAATGACAGAAATTACATTAAGAATGCAATAGAATGAGGGAAGACTCAGGGCAGAAGCCCAGGCAGTTCGTTAGGGTTTCCTAAATATTTTACTGCTAAAACGGCTAAATGCCTTAGAAAAGGCAGTAGTGTGTTGCCGTGTTATGCTATCCAATTTATTATCTTGAGTACGTTTTTCTTAAATTTTCAAATATATTTCGATTATTAAAATTCATAAAATATAAATTTATCTAGTTTTGATTGAAATTTTATTTATTGTATCAAAATATGGGTATATAGAACCTCATTTAACCATCCAGGCCCCCCTAAATGACTGTTTAGCCTAGAAGGCGCTGCAGCTGTTGAAGCGTTGCCACAACGCTGCTCAGCCCCGTAGATCGACGAGGTGGTGGTACAGCCTGCCGACGCCGCAGCGAGGTTCCGCTTCGCTGGGGGCGCCACGAGCTGCGGATTGGAAGCGGGGTATGCGACCGCGCTGGATGGGTGGCCGATTCAATTCGCGTACTGCGCTGCGATGTAGCAGCGTGTGATGCGGCCTGTGGCATATTTGGCATAGCCCTCGTGACTCACACGCTGCAGTCCCATGGGTATTTGACAGGCTGTTATGGCAATGCCCGTGGGCCTGGGCAACTTGCTGCCGTTGCACGGGTCGCATACCCCTAAATATGCCACAATGGTGCAGGCAATGTGGGCGCCGACAGATGGGGCACCTTAGGGTCTCCGTGGTTAGTGATGGGGGTGGTGGTGGTCGAGTGCCACCACGAGGTGCGGATAGAAGGACCGCTGCAGGCGCGGTTGCCGATACAGGTGCCGGCGTTGTTGCCGGTGCGGTTGCTGGCGTGGTTGCCGGTGCAGCGGCCGATACTGTTGCAGCTACCGTCCGGGGCGCTGGTGTAGGCCCGTTGCGTGGCACATTCGTAGCCGCACAAGCGGTGGACGTATTTGCGGCTGGCGTATCTATATCCATGATAATCTGTATAGAGAATATTATTGATTATAAATTGCTATCAGATAAGCAGACATGGTGAACGTGCCACGATATGCGACAATTTTTTGGCTAAGATTCTTGGTTATTTTATACGGCGTCTTAATTCGAACGGTTTATTATTTTTTAGCGGTTTGTTATTGGCGTACTTCTCGTTTTAGTGTTAAATTGGGTGACTGTATTATATCGCGACATTATCGGTTTGGTTTTCCCGATTTTCGGATTCGCGGTCGTCGGTGGTTGGTAAAAAGCACAGCTTCACGAGCGGTCTGGTTAGTGTTCCGTTTTGCGTGCGAAGATCCACGACGCGTATGTGACCGTCGGAGCCATAATGTAGCTTTTCTATGCGGCCGAGCCGCCACTCAGTAGGGGGTAGACAATCATCATGAATGAGGACGCAGTCTCCAAGTTTAGGCGCTTGTTCAGGAGTCTTCCAACGGTATCTTTTGTGGAGATCCTTTATGTACTCGTCCTTCCAGCGGCGGCTAAAATCGTGATGGAGAATCTTAATTCGTTCCCATCGATTTAATAGGGATAGCGACTCCACGCCTGGCTCCGGAATGGCCAGGATGGGTGCTCCTTTTAGAAAATGTCCTGGAGTTAAGGCGGTGAAATCTGACGGGTCTTGCGATAGTACTGTGAGTGGCCGTGAATTGAGAACGGCTTCAATTCGATTTAATAACGTCGTGAACTCTTCGTAGTTGAATTTATAATTTCCAGCTACCCGTTTGAAATGGCATTTGAAGCTTTTTACAGCTGATTCCCATGAACCACCCATATGAGGAGCGCTTGGGGGTATAAATTGCCAATTGATACCTTGAGGGGCGTACTTTTGTACGATGTCGGGTGACACTTGTTCTAAAAAATCCATAAATTGCTTTTCTGTGGCTCGTTGAGCTCCAATAAATGTTTTACCATTATCGCTCATGATTTTTGAAGGGTAGCCACGTCGAGCGACGAAGCGAGCAAATGCCGCGAGAAAAGCCTCCGTCGTCAGATTACTACATAGCTCAAGATGTACTGCCTTTGTCGTGCAACATACGAAGACAGCGACATAGCCTTTCATGAGAGTGGGAGACCTTAACATAGACGCCTTTACCTGGAAAGGCCCAGCAAAATCAACACCTGTTGTGGTGAAGGGCAGAGCAAAATTGCAGCATTCAGGTGGAAGTGCTGCCATAATCTGCGTTCGCATCTTCTGCTTGTGCATAGTGCAAATCATGCACGTGAAGATGCACTTCTTCATTTACGGCTTAAGACGGGGGATATAATACTCCTGGCGTACCATCTGTTGCATGAGGCGATGTTCGGCGAGTAGCATTAAGATGTGGATGTAGTGGAGGAACAGTGTGGCAAATGAAGACCTCTCTGGGATTATTATGGGATGGCGTTCGTTGTATGTTAGGCTCGAATTAGCAAGCCGACCATTGGCACGAAGAAAACCTTTCGTGTCCAGAAATGGGTTTAGGACTAAAAATGAGCTTTTTTTATCAATCGGCTTCGATTCTCTTAGTAGTGATCTATCGCGGCTGAAATATCGCGCTTGTGTATATGTTATTAGCGCGCCCTTTGCCTTTTGTAACTCTAGGTGCGTCATTGTGTTGCATGGGAAATTATGTGATCCCTTAACTTTGATTTTGAGTTGTTCTATAAATTTGAACATATAAGCAACTACTCTGAGAGCTCTTGGAAACGATGAAAATCGTTCAAGGATGTCGGTATCATCCAACAGTGTATGAAAGGTAGCGATTTTTCGACCTTCTGGGGCGATAATGTTGCGCATGGGGGATTGTGGCCAAGAATCAGGAGATTCCATCAACCATCGGGGGCCATTGCACCAGAGGGTGGTAGTGACAAGGTGCAGTGGCTTGCACCCTCTTGTACCTAGATCGGCAGGATTGTCTGCACTGGCTACGTGACGCCACGTGGCTGATCCCACTGGGTCAAGAATTTGAGACGTTCGGTTAGAAATATACGTCTTCCATGCATGTGGTGGCTTTTCCAACCAGGCTATTACAATTTCAGAATCGGACCACATATATAGTTTGCATTTTGTCATGTTTAAATGCATTTGCACCATGGCCACTAATTTGGAAAGTAGTAGTGCCCCACATAACTCAAGTCGTGGGAGACTCATAGTTTTTAAAGGTGCCACCTTTGCTTTTGCTACTAATAAGTGGCATGTGGTCGTGGTGTCACTTTGCGTGCGCACACAGATAGTAGCGCAGTATGCCTTTTCAGAGGCGTCACAGAAGCCATGTAATTCGAATTTGTGATCGGGGGAGTAATTTACCCATCGCGGAATTTGAATCTGAGAAATGTCATTCAGATTGTTTGCGAACTGGGACCATTTTTCTAAGCGAAGAGGTTTCACTTGTTTGTCCCAGTCAGTTCCATCTAGCCATAATTCTTGTATTAAGATTTTCGCTTGGATCATAATTGGCGAAAGCCATCCTGCGGGGTCGAAAAGTTTTGCCACCGAGGATAAAATCTGTCTTTTCGTTATGGCTGATAATGCGGATATGGACTTTGTCGTGTAAGAGAACTGGTCCGATATCGCATTCCATTGGATGCCTAATATTTTTGTTGTACTTTCCTTTTCGAATACAATGAAATTAGTGTCCAACAAATTTTCGTTTGAAATATTTTTGAGTATATTTGGGTGATTTGCCGTAATCTTTTTTAAAGGAAACCCTGCGGATTTGATGGCTCTTATTACCTGAGATAAGGCCTCGTATGCTTGTGGAAGGGTGTGACTTCCAGACAGAATATCGTCTACATACGTTTGAGTTTTTAACACTTCAGTTGCCAGAGGAAATTCTGACTTTGTGTTGTCTGCCAATTCGTGGAGGGTTCGAATGGCTAGATATGGTGCACAGTTAACGCCAAATTTAACTGTTTTTAATTTGAAGTCGCGTAAAGGACTGGTGGGGGATCTTCAGAACATAATACGTTGAAAATCTTGGTCGTCTTTATGTACGCCTATTTGCCGATAAATTTTTTCAACGTCCCCATTGAATACGTATTTGTATATACGCCAATTTAATATCAGAAGCATTAAATCTGGTTGGAGTGTGGGTCCCGTAAATAGGATATCATTTGGGGAATTCCCTGAACTAGTGGTTTTCGAGGCATTAAAATCAACTCTTACTTTTGTTGTTTTTTTGTCTGGCTTTACTACTGCGTGATGTGGCAGGTAAAAGGAGTAGTATTTGCCGTTGACGATTTTCTCCCTTGGGTTTACTTCCTCCATGTGATCTAAATGGAGGTATTCTTCTAACACACCATCGTATTCAGATTTCAGTTCGCCTTTTTTAATTATGATTTTTTCCATACTTAGAAACTGCTGAATTGCAGAGGTGCGAGAGTGACCTAAGGCGAGTGTGTTAGGAAATTGTTGCTTAAATGGTAGTCGTACAACGTACCGACCATTTTCTGATCTAGTAGTTGTGGCTTTGTCCTCACAATACTGATCTTCAGGGATTGTGACTGGTATTGGGGGGGGTGGAGTTCTTCTAATTCCCAAAATTTTTTTAATTGTGAATTGAGGTACTCGTTTGAGATTTCCTCAACTTGAGTTGTCATTGTTGTGACTAGTTCCGCAACTAGTCCGCTTAGGACCCATCCGAAAATGGTATTTTGCGCCAGAAGTGTTTTGGTAATTTTCTCAATACCTTCGAGAATAATTTGTGGTATGAGATCGCTGCCTAATAGGTGATCTATTTGAGCGGGGGTTTTGCAGTTTGGGTCTACTAGCTTTAGGTGTGAAACCTTTTGCCAATGCTTGCTATTTATATGATAGCTGGGTAACATATTGGTTAATTGCGGTAAGACAAAGCTTCTGCTTGTATGCGATTACCCGCTTTGGGAGAAAAGAGGGTAATGGGGCAGATTTTATTTGAGTTTTGAACAACTCTTCCGCCCATTCCCGTGATTTCAAAAATGGCCAGTTTTGTTGGTAACTGTAGCCTGTTTTGTGCCCTAGACGCTATATATGATCGTTGTGATCCTTGGTCTATTAAGGCTCTGAGTTTAAACAGTTCTCCTCGGTGTTCGATGGAGACAACTGCTGCCGGTAATAGTACCCTACTGTGATTTTCGCTATGTAGCGTTTGGGTTTTTAACGCCTTTGAGCAGCATGGTGCTTCTTGGCAGTTTTAATTTGTTGTGGCAACTAATCCTGTTGCTCGTTTTACGTTTACATTTTTTGGGGGTAAGCTGGAAAAATTGGTTATATGTAACATAGAATGATGTCTTTTATGGCAGTAAACGCAATTAAATTTGCTTTTGCAATCTTTAAGCGTATGCGCATGTGACAAACAGTTGGCACATAATTTTTTCGTTCTTACGAAATTGTTTCTATCGCTAACATTCATTTTTTTGAATTTTTCGCACAATTTTAATTTGTGACCTCCTCTGAACAGTTCGCATGACGTTTGTTTATATCGTTCGAAAGAGAACGATTGATTTTTAAAAAAGCTTCTATTTGAATTATTGTGGCTACTTGCTTGGGGTCTATTGAAGCTTCTATTGAGGTCGTTTTGAACGTTTTTCGTTTTGACTAGTTTTTTATCTACCCTTTCTGCAATTTCGTATTTGGTAGTAAGAAATTTTTTCATTTGCTGCCACGTTGGGCACTTTCTTCGCGATGAGAGCGATTGCTCCCACAAAAGTAACGATTTTTCTGGTAATGCAGCTGTGCATATATTTACCAGAATGGGGTCCCAATTATCTGTGGGAATATTCTGTGTCGATAAAACCGACAAACAATTTGAAACAGTGGATTGAAGCTTTATGAACTCTTCACTTGTTTCTTTCTGAATTTTTGGTAAATTCATTAATATCGTCACCTGTTTGTCGACCAATATTCTCTCATTTTCATAACGTGCTTTTAGAGCTTCCCAAGCAAAATTAAAATTTTCGTCATTGAGAGCGAACTGTTTCACTATTACGCCTGCCTGACCTTTGATTTTGTATCTGAGGTGATACAATTTCTGCGCTTGTGATAATTTAGGATGGTTTATGTACACAGCTGTAAACATGTCCCGGAAGGACGGCCACTGTTCATAACCACCAAGAAATATATCTGTGTCGCATACTGGCACTTTAAGGTGAATGCCTGAACTTGCCTCTTGGGCTTGTCTTTGTGGCAGCTCTACTCTCGGTTGTGGAGTAGGTGCAATTGATTTGATTAATTTTAGTTGATCAGAGATCATGGCTTTTGTCTCTTCGAATTGGTCTAAGCAATTTTTGTATTTTGCGTAAGCCGAAGATTTGAAATTTTCTGGTAGATCTGAGTTGTCAGATTCTATGACTGCGTCATATGCCGCTTGGAGACGCGTCCAAAAATTGTCTAAATTGTCTTTTTTGATTTCTAAGACCGATTCAGAGTTGTCTTGAATCGGTGAAGATGAAAATCGAGTGCAGTATCGAATCAAACTGTCACTCTCAGCAATGAATTGTGTATAAGAAATGTCTTTACTCCTCTTTAGTTTTGTAGCACCTTGCTTTGAGCGTGTAGCTTCAGCCTGTGTACACGGACTTTTTTCGTCTGAAATCATCTTTGGAACTTTTAGCAACTGAGTTGTTTTAGATTCCTTTGAGTCTGAGCTCATTTAAAAGATGTAAAGAATAAATTAAACAGTCTTAGAGAAACCTAGACTTGTAGCTGTTTAGCAAAAGATTCGTATATAATATGTTGAATAGAAGACTCTTTTGTATGTAAGAGTTTCAAACAAATAAATAGAACCAATGGCTTTTTGAAAAACCGAGATTTTAAAAATATTTTCGTATATATATGTATTTATATGATTAGACGAGAACTCTTTTAAGTAAATAAGAGTTTTGAACAAAATTGATATAAATAACGCTTTACGTATTTGATAATATGTGTAATCGCGAACTCTTTTAAGTTAATAAGAGTTTTTCAAATGAAATAAATAATTAATCGCTTAAATTTGATTTAATTATTTATTAACGACCGGAAATGTTTTATGTATTTTGATTTTCTATGTATATTTCTTTTATATATGCTTTATGTCCCAATGTCCTATAGGGTATACCTATAGGTGGATATTTTATTTGTTATGTGCTAATGCACTTTGTACATATGCATGTATGTACATATGTATTACGCTTTGGTTTTTTACACAATCCTGCTTGTTTTTGTTGATCAAAAATCATGGGGTATTGCGGGAAATATGCCAAATATGTAGACTTTGAATATATTATACGCAATCCTGCTTGGTTTTGTTAGCCAAAACTCAAGGGGTATTGCTTAATATATGCCAATGTGGACTTTGAAGATGTGAGCGTATCTACATATGTGACAGTACACTTATATACAAATATTTAAGTATTTTATAAAATGTTTTATGTTATTTTAATTATTGTCTTTAAGTTGTACCCGAAGTCGACAGGGTATATTTTTAGAGGATTTCGTATGTATAAGTATGCGCCCGTGTATACATATATATATACGCATATATGTACACATGTATGTTTGTTCGCGGTACGAAGAAACCACGAAAAGAGAATTAACCGACGGTGATTTTCGCAAATTCACTTGTTAGTAAGTATATATGTAATTGTATAACTGCGCCGCATATACATAAGTATGTATGTACATACTTTTGCAGTGAGAAGAGGCCGCGAAAAAGAGTGTTAAATGATATTATGATTTTAGAATGTATGTATGTATGTACTATGTGTACATATATATTTGAAAATGAATATGGTTAAACTGGCGAAAGAGCAAGATATACTCTTTCTTTGCTATAGAAATATACGTGAAATATATGTAAGTATGTATGTATGTATGGTGTAAAATTTAATTCGCACATATGTTTTTGGTTTTTTTTTTCTCTGTGATTGCCGTAGCTTATTTTAAGCAATCCTGCTTATACATATATAAGGGGTCTTGCTAGAAATTTCGCAAGTAAATGCTTGAATTGTTACATATATTTTTTCGCGGTTGGTTTGGGTTATGACACAACGGTAAGCATTTACCGGCAATCACTAATCCGCTATATACAGTACCAAATTGCTTTGTTAGCGGTTTTCGGTTTTAACCGGAAAATAAACCGAATACCGAAAACAGTTTGGTAACGGACGCAGAAGCTCATTTAACCACTATTTTATTAAAAATATTTGAAGAATCTATCTATTTTTGTTTAAATTATTGCAAAGAGTTTTCTTTAGTATTGTTAATTTTATATGTGTGAAAATAGGCCTCATTTGGAAACTCAAACCAAAAAAATATTGCTAACGTGCCTACACTGCAACCTCTTTACTACTTTTAAGTCCTTTTATTTAAATCTCTTTGCCGAAAAATCAACTATTTCGATCAGGTGATCTCAGCTGTTGACGACCATATGATTCTTTTGTTACTTGTATGTTTCTACAATGGTTGAATGGTTTGCTGCAGTCATTGAATGTTCAATATATAGCCGTTGGAATAGAGCATTTGCTGCTATGCTATTAAATATAGTCTCGTTATCTGTCATTAGTTTATTACAAAATGGGAATATTTGTATGAGTACTTCCTCTAATATTTTGTAGAGTTCTCTTTTGTCGTTTAATTTTCTCATATATGCGTATTTTAAGTATCTATCTATGCATGAGAGATACATTGTTCCATCGATTTCAAATATGTCCATTTGTATTTGTGTTCCTATCACGGTAGAGGAGGAGTAAGGTCACTATCAGCTGATGTTATGTAAACAAAGGCACAGCTGAGAGGTGCCACTGTAGAAACGTCAAGTGTACTACGGGGTTGAGTTTCTATTGGAATCCAAGATGGCCGACTTTTAACCGGAAAATGGTTGCATTGTGTTATTTTCTTAAAATTTATGGAAAAGTTGTCCCAAAAATATTGGTTATATATAAAACTTTAATATATTTTCAAAAGAAAATTGTTTTATTTTAATATATATTCTTAAAGATGAGTATAAGTACAAATACATGAAAAATTGAGTTTTTTATTTATACCTCTTTTTAACTGCGGTAAGTCAATAAATGTTCACCACAGAAAAATGTTACGAACAAAAAAGCAACCGTGCCGAATGGTGGGGTCTAGATTATGCTCATTCACAGCCACATTTACATTTTTGCCATCGTAACGAAGGTTTTTGCAAGACAATTTGTTTGAATTGATTTCATGGTTAAATGCTTTACGATGGTTTATTTAGTTATTTGAATCTGGAAGAAGTGTTTACAAATTTCCCTTGGGACGATAAACAACAGATCGGCTGATATTTTATTCCAATAAAAGTACGAAATAACTAAACATGGCCTCGTTAATATTGTTGCGTAATGGGTCAGGCGCTGTTCCAATTTTATGATTTAAGAGATGAAAAAGCGATACGCGATGCTGTAAAGTACTCAAATGTAGTTATCAAATTAGTTGGTCATGAATTAGAGACAAAATTTTAAACTCAATGACGTGCTCGTGGAAGGTGCACGTCGCATTGCTAGGTAAGCTAAAATTAAACTTTATTTCAAAAGATTTAACAAGTATTTTTTAATTTTTTTCTGGTGTAGAACGCTAGTCCCAAACCAATGAGCTTTGTGCTTGAGGGTGGAAGCAAATTTTTGAAGAGCAAATACTACAGTGAGCACATTCGGTGTGCAACATCCAGCTATTGTCAAATGCGCTAAGGATCCTGATACTGCTGGTCAGTTTTGTCAAGCTGTTGGGTAGGTTTAGAGCAAAATTGAATTTACATACCTTCTAATATGCTAAACACCCACCTTGCAGACCAAAGCGTTACCAGTTGAGCGAATTAATTGACTGGTTTCATCGTATTATGCGCAAAAATTAAAATTGGTGGGGATACCGTCGTTAAGACATGTGTTGCGATCCTACCAGGCTTATCTGTCCTGGACAACCTATTGGTGAGCTACTTACATTTGGAACGTACCGATGTCGTTCCCTCCGACATACCGTGGTTGAAGAATTTTGGTGTACAATTGACCTCCATGGAAGAGCAAGTACTATGGGAATTGTGACCATATCGTGCTGCGCAATATTATGATGCCGAATTAGGAGAGTGGGGGAAACCTGCTCCACCAAAACCAATAGAACATCGGGAAGAACTACGCAAATAATAAACAACACTCATCAAATGAAAGTGGCAGGGTTGGTGACCAAGCAGCGATTTGAAAAATAAACATTTGTATCTACGCGAATTACAATTCGTGTTTACTATCTAGTGAATTATGGTCGATTATGAATGGTGTGGAAGTTGATATTAAAACTTTAAAAAACAAATAAATGTAATTTGGCTAATAATGAACCGCCATTAAAAATTAAGGAATTTGACTTGTATTTTTAATTGGGCCAAATAAGTTATTATCGATTTGAATAATTTCAAGCGGAATATATTTCAAACAATCATTTATTTTTTTTAAATACTATGCCAGTATTGCTACTGAGCATGTCAAAATAGTGTTGCGTAAGCTAATTTTAACTACTTTTTACTACTATATAGATATTGCAAATTCAAAAAATAATTTCTTAAGAATCCTGTTTATTTAAAAACTTAGATTAGAACTAAAAAATAATGTGGTAAATCTGTTAGGATAATCAAACACTCCATTTGGGAACGAGTAGGATTCCTGTTTGCCGGCATATAGTTAAATTCTGACATATAAAACGTGTATGTAGTTTGTGATTACAAAAATTTATACTTAAAATTCCGAAAACATTGCTATTATAATTATCTCTTGATTTACCTTACAGTCACAAATTGTGTTTTACTGTTCAGAAGAATTATTATGATATGTAATACCAAATTTTTCCACAATAGTTATCTCTTTTGGTACATTCATTATCAAAAATAAATTTCAATTTGTCCATGAATAAGTTAACTACAACGCTTTAAAATATATAGCATATTTATTTATATCAAGAAGATATAATTAAATCTTTTGACAACAGCATTAAACTTCATTCTATAACAGAAATTGAAAATAGTATTTATACATATACAAATATAGTACTATAAATTTATAATTTAATATTTTAGCATTTTCGCTTTCTGCAACCCGTTTTGACCTCTCGCCACCCTTATTCACCAGAGGGGGCCATGATAATTTTATTGTGAACGTATACTTAAGCTTAAGGACTGTGAATGGCTCTTTTTCAATGGTGAATGGGACTTTCCCTACTCCTCTATACCATGGTTCCTATATCTTCGGGTATGGGTGTTTTTGCAAAAACTTGTTTTGTCGGGTGGCGTTTGCATTTGTGCTCTATACAAATGCTACAATTTCTAGTTAGTCGGATTACATCATTTTTTATATTTGGCCAAATCTCTAATGTATTATTTTTTGCGTTTCTATGTGCTCTTTCATGCGTATGATTAATTATATTTTCTCTATCCTCTTCACTCGTAATGTCCTTTAATAGATTTTGACAAAAAACCTTTTTGTCTATATTAAATGAAGAGTTTATGATAACATGAATTTCATACCAGGTTTCTACTGTAGTGTGAAATGCGGTCGTGATATTAGGTTTGATAATTTTCGTTAGTGTATCTATCAAGTCTTGTGGTGTGACGTAATTAACATAAAATCTCTCGTGGTTTGCAAAAATTGTTGCTCTTTCTAATGCATTTTGTTCACATTTTTTTTTATCACAATTTGTGTTTTAAATTGGTTCAGTGGAGCGCTGACATCTTTATATCTGATTGACGAGGATGATTCCTGCGAGTGTATTGAGTCGTTCGTAGTTACATTTACTTGACGGCTGAGTGCGTCGGCTACTACATTTAAATCTCCTTTGATATATTTCATTTTTGCTCCGTATTCTTCTATAAAAATTTTCCATCGTCTTAATTTTGAATTTGGGTTATCCTCTGATATTAAAAATTTGGGGATTGATGATCGGTGTAAATCGTAGTATTACTAGAGAGACCATAGAGATAATTCCTAAGTTTCTTGAGTGCCCAAACGATTGCTAAGATTCCTTTTTCGTTTGTTGAGTAATTTTGTTCAGTTCACGTCAACGTACGTGAAATGAATGCTATAGGTTTCTTGCCAAATACAATACAGCTCCAATCAAGTCAAATCAAATCCTTTTCCAAAATCTGGTTGGAATAATTCTATTTGTTCTTTTAGTTTATTTTTTAGTGTTTCAACTGCTTTAAGTGCTTCGTCATCTAATTTTACATGTACTGAGCTACTTTTATTCTTTGAAATATTACCATTCTCTCCTCGTAGGTAGAGTGTTAATGGTTTCGTTATGGATGCAAACCCTTTTATAAATTTTCTATGATATGAGGTTATTCCCAAAAAAGATCTTAAGATTTGTAGGGGTTTTGTACTTATCTACCTATGTCCTAAAAATTCTGTCTGTCTTTGAAAAAATTTTGACTTTTCATCCGAGATTCTCCTGTTGGCTGCGTGTAAAGTGTGTATTATATTGGTGATATCATATGTTGTTCAGGGTTAGCTGAATATATTAGGACATCATCTATATACACGTATGCATACTCCTATGAATGGTCTGAGGATGTCGTCAACGCATCTTTGAAAGATCGACGGTGCGTTTTTCAGTCCAAATGGTAGTCGTAGAAATTCATATTTGACATTATTTATTGAAAATGCTGTTTTTTCCTGTCTTCTTTTTTATTTTAATTTCATGAAATCCTGATTCCAAATCCAACGTCTTGAAGTACTGTACTTCTTCTAAGTTTTGGAGCATCATGGTGATGTTCGGGATATCTATCAGCGATTGTTTGCGCATTTAACTTCTGGAAGTCAATAACCATGCGTCTTTTGGGGTTGCCTTGCTCGTCATGAGTGTATTGTACGGGCTTTTGCTTGGCTTTATTATTTCAGTATCTAATCATTTTTTTATTTCAGTTTCTACAAATTCTCTATCCGCTTGGGGGTATGGATACTGTCTGACCCAAATAGGATTATTTGTTTATGTTCTGATTTCTGACTCTACTGTAGTTACGTAGGGCAACGTTTTACTCTGCTCATTTCTTTTCATTAATTCATTTATTTCTTTTTTATACATTTCTTCTCCTATCATATAATTTATTCTTGTTAATTTATTCTTTTTCACAATTAATACATTTCTTTCTGTATCTATCATTGCTTTCATTTGCTTTTAACCTTTAATTCCTATCAAGAAATCGAAATTTGTAAGATATCGAGTTCTAAAAATTCCATACTGAATCCTATTATATTCACTTTCTTTTTATATTTAACTAACGATTTACCTTGTAAAGTAGCGGTTTGTTTTTTACTTTCTACTTCTATCGTTTTTGCGTGAGGGAATTTTGGATTTACATAATTTTCTTCTGCGCCAGTATCAATTAAAATATACACTGAGTTACCTTCTTCTGTGGTCCTTACAAGCGGTGGTAACCCATGCCTTAGAATAAAAAATATTCTTCCTGTTCACATTCTGTATTTGATTGTTGATCGTGTGTAATTTGGTTGATCCATTGATTCTTCGGTTGTATATTAGCATGACTTGTATTATCTCGTTCTCGTTTGTATCCAATGTTCCTGCTACTTTCTTAAATGGATTTTGATAATTCTGTCGAGGCTGCAGATTTCGTGGTGGTTGTTGCTGATTTTTGTTGTAACCTTGTCTCGTTGGTCTATGGAATATGGTGGATGAATCGATATCCATTGGTTCAACTGGGGGTTGTTGACAAGAATAATTATTCTGATGATGATTGTTGAAATTATGATTCTGATGATGGTTGTATCGTGGAATGTGCTCGAGGTTCTGATGGCGTGAATCATGTTGCATTGTATGGGCAATACCCTAGGCATCTGCTAATGTTGTGCAGGCTCGTGCATGGATGGCATTCTTGATAGCTACACTTCTCAGTCCAGTGACGAATGTTCTGATTGATTTAGCTTGGATTTTTTGTGTCAATACTGAGACTATTCGTTCTTCCTTGTGTGTCATCTCAATCTTGGATAGCACTAAATTCAATACTTGGTTCAGATTGTCATAATATATATACATGCAGTGCTAGTTCTTTTTGTTGTATTTTCGTCATCTCTTCCTCCAGAACGTATGTTGGTCGTTTGTCGGCATAGGAATCGTCTAGCCTATCGAGGATGTCTTGGAAGTTTTTCTTTATGTTGTGGTTGATCAGGATCTGTGCTGCTTTGCCAGTAATTTTTCCTCTGATCATTATTAATGCTTTTGCATACATATTATGTCCTTCGAATTGTCGTATGTCTTCCATTAATGTGGTTGCTACTTTCCTCCAATTTCTGTATTCCTTGTAATCACCATTAAATTGTGTTATTAATTTAAACATATTCATTTACTTCTTCTGGTCTGTTGTAAGAACATATTTGTTCTGTTCGTTGTGGAATGGTTGCACAATTCTTCCTAATAGTAGTTCGGATAACTGTCGTTGCAGATCGGCGACTGCGTTGGTTAATGCAATTAAATTTGCTTGTTCTGTCATCTTGCTGATTTATTTGTTGATTTAATTTACTAAAGATCGGTCTCTAGTTGTATTCTTGGAGCGCTACTTGATATGGTATTTTTTCTATGAAAGCGTGTTGTTTGCCGAGGATGGTATATTGATCCTTTACTTTCAATTTGTTGACGTATTAGGATTTTTATGTGAATCCCTTTTGATTGACGTTGTGTGGGATGATGCACTGTTAAACTTCTTGGATGGTTTAAACGAATCCTTTTTTTGTTTTCAGGGACTAGGTTCTTCCCTTTCAGGCAGACTGACTATGGATGTTATTGATAATCCTTGTTTGTTGCTGCCCCACGTTGGGTGCCAGTTAATTTATTTACTCGTTAAGGTTGGTACGCAGCTCTCAAGTAATTGCTCAAGAACAAAAATACATTATTTTTCAAGTAATGTTGACAGCTGGTTACGCATTGTGAATGATCCACATTAGAAGAGCAAGAGAGAATAAACAAAGTAAACAAACTTTGTGCGCATGGATGTATGTATGTATGTGTATGGTAACACAAATATTTTCATTGAGATTTAAGGAATATTGTTGATGATTGGTTGGTTTTATACAACATTTCAAAATGGAATATACTTTATAATAATGATTTCAACTAACTTAGGATGAATTTGACGATTACTTCGAATTTCCCTCAAGAAACAATTGTTGATTTGATGTTTCTTCGCAAAACCAGGTTTGCCATATTCACATTTTATTGAAAAAAAGTATTAAAAATTAGTACTAGATTTCTTGAGAGCTGCGTACTAGCACAAGTAACTTTATCGCAGGAACGTTTCTGGACCGTTTCTTAAGCGTTTTTTTATATGAAGTTTTTACGTTTCTTGAGAGCTGCGTACTAAGCTTTAGGAATAAAATAAATATATAATTTTAAGTCAGCCAATGAGATTGATTCTGACTGATCCTTTATTTGTATAATATTTCACCGTATACATATGTACTTCAATATTGAATATATGTATGTGGGATTCACTTTAAAAAAACCACCGCGTATATTTGGTTTTATTACTTTATTTGTTCGCACTTTAAATTCAAGGCGGCGGCGCGACCGCTTTACATAATGATTCTTAATGACAGGTTCTTACCAACTCAACTTAACAACTGATGCTTACACACTGAATCTTAGTTTCTAATATAATAATGAACGATCCATATGGACCGTTACAATGATGGCTGCTGATGGAGGCTTCGTCAATTAACAGCTGAGTTACAGTGTTGCCATCTGAATGACATTATTCGTTCAGTGACAACACTGCCACCTGTCCTATACATTATTTCTTCCTACAATCGGCCGTCCTGACCTATTATTCGACCTCAAATAATTAAGTCCAACTTTTCATGCTTTCTGCCACTGTAGTAGTATTGGAGTCATGTGCAGAAGTTCACGCAAGTGAGGAAAGTTCTCTGATCGCCATTCACTTGGGAGTGGCCAGAAACGATTCTTTTACATATGACTCAAGCAGCTCACGACTTCCGGTCTCTGACCAAGTATCCTCTGGGTAGCCTAAGAACATCCGTTTGAAGGCGAGCTAAAGTGAGAAGGCGAAATATCCCCTACTTAGGGTTGTGCGCTGGGTTTGGGACCCGCCACGTAAAAAAACGCACCAATGAAAACAACCAAACAGCCTCGGATGAGAGACCCCCCTTTTGATGACGACCATGGCAAGCGAAATAAGGACTACGATTTGAGGGCATGCACCTGGAATATCCGGTCCCTTAATTGGGAAGGCGCCGCTGCCCAGCTGGTTGATGTCCTCGTGAAAATAAAGGCTGACATCACCGCCGTCCAAGAAATGCGATGGACGGGACAAGGACAGAGACGAGTAGGTCCTTGTGACATCTACTACAGTGGCCATATAAAGGAGCGCAAGTTTGGTGTTGGATTCGTGGTGGGAGAGAGACTCCGTCGCCGAGTACTATCATTCACTCCGGAGAATGAACGTCTAGCCACAATCCGCATCAAAGCGAGGTTCTTCAACATATCGCTGATTGCGCCCACGCCCCGACGGAAGAGAAGGACGATGTGACCAAAGATGCCTTTTATGAGTGCTTGGAGCGCACTTATGAGAGATGCCCCCGCCACGATGTCAAAATCGTGCTTGGCGACTTCAATGCCAGGGTGGGCAAAGAAGGTATCTTTGGCACTACGGTCGGACTTCGCCGGGGGCCGAAATATGGTTATCTGTAGTACTAGATTCCAGCATAAGAAGATACATCAAGCTACCTGGCTGTCTCCGGATCGAAAAACCACCAACCAGATCGATCATGTTGTGATAGACGGAAGACACGTCTCCAGTGTTTTAGATGTGCGTGCGCTCCGAGGTCCTAACATCGACTCGGACCACTATATTGTTGCAGCCAAAATTCGCACCCGCCTCTGTGCAGCAAAAAACGCACGCCAACAAACACAAGGAAGGTTCGACGTCGAGAAGCTGCAATCACAACAGACAGCCGAACGTTTTTCTACTCGGCTTGCACTCCTGCTCTCTGAGAGCACTCGTCAACAACTCGGTATAAGGGAACTGTGGGACGGCATTTCAAACTCCTTACGTACAGCTGCAACCGAAACCATTGGTTTTCGGAAAGCGCAAAAGAACAGCTGGTACGACGAGGAGTGCCGTGCCGCAGCGGAGAGAAAACAGGCTGCCTACCTCGCAACGTTACGATCGACCACAACACGTGCGGGATGGGATAGATACCGAGAGTTGAAGAGGGAAGCAAGACGCATTTGTAGACAGAAAAAGAAAGAGGCCGAAATGCGTGAGTACGAAGAGCTTGATAAGCTGGCCGACAGGGGTAATGCTCGAAAATTCTACGAAAAGATGCGGCGGCTTACAGAAGGTTTCAAGACCGGAGCATACTCTTGTAGAACCCCCGAAGGTGATCTAGTCACTGATGCCCAAAGCATACTTAAATTATGGAGGGAACACTTCTCCAGCCTGCTGAATGGCAGTGAACACATAACACCAGGAGAAGGCGAACCCGATTCCCCAATCGATGACGATGGAGCAGACGTTCCATTGCCCGACCATGAAGAAGTTCGAATAGCAATTGCCCGCCTGAAAAACAACAAAGCGGCAGGGGCCGATGGATTGCCGGCCAAGCTATTCAAACACGGCGGCGAAGAACTGGTAAGGAGCATGCATCAGCTTCTTTGTAAAATATGGTCGGACGAAAGCATGCCCAACGATTGGAATTTAAGTGTGCTATGCCCAATCCATAAAAAAGGAGACCCCACAATATGCGCCAACTACCGTGGGATTAGCCTCCTCAACATCGCATATAAGGTTCTGTCGAGCGTATTGTGTGAAAGATTAAAGCCCACTGTCAACAAACTGATTGGACCTTATCAGTGTGGCTTTAGACCTGGTAAATCAACCACCGACCAGATATTCACCATGCGCCAAATCTTGGAAAAGACCCGTGAAAGGAGAATCGACACACACCACCTCTTCGTCGATTTCAAAGCTGCTTTCTTTCTGAATTTGGTATCCCCGCAAAACTAATACGGCTGTGTAAACTGACGCTGAGCAACACTCAAAGCTCCGTCAGGATCGGGAAGGACCTCTCCGAGCCGTTCGATACCAAACGAGGTTTCAGACAAGGCGACTCCCTATCGTGCGACTTTTTCAACCTGCTTCTGGAGAAAATAGTTCGAGCTGCAGAACTCAACAGAGAAGGTACCATCTTCTATAAGAGTGTACAACTGCTGACGTATGCCGATGATATTGATATCATCGGCCTCAACACCCGCGCCGTTAGTTCTGCTTTCTCCAGACTGGATAAGGAAGCAAAAGAAATGGGTCTGGCAGTGAACGAGGGCAAGACGAAATATCTCCTGTCATCAAACAAACCGTCGTCGCACTCGCGACTGGGCACTCACGTCACTGTTGACAGTCATAACTTTGAAGTTGTAGATAATTTCGTCTATCTTGGAACCAGCGTAAACACCACCAACAATGTCTGCCTGGAAATCCAACGCAGGATTACTCTTGCCAACAGGTGCTACTTTGGACTGAGTAGGCAATTGAAAAGTAAAGTCCTCTCTCGACGAACCAAAGCCAAACTCTATAAGTCGCTCATAATTCCCGTCCTACTATACGGTGCAGAGGCTTGGACGATGACAACAACCGATGAGTCGACCTTAAGAGTTTTCGAGAGAAAAGTTCTGCGAAAGATTTATGGTCCTTTGCGCGTTGGCCCCGGCGAATATCGCATTCGATGGAACGATGAGCTGTACGAGATATACGACGACATTGACATAGTTCTGCGAATTAAAAGACAGCGGCTACGCTGGCTAGGTCATGTTGTCCGGATGGATGAAACCACTCCAGCTCTGAAAGTATTCGACGCAGTACCCGCCGCGGGAAGCAGAGGAAGAGGAAGACCTCCACTCCGTTGGAAGGACCAAGTGGAGAAGGACCTGGCTTCGCTTGGAATATCCAATTGGCGCCAAGTAGCGAAGAGAAGAAGCGACTGGTGCGCTGTTGTTGACTCGGCTATAATCGCGTAAGCGGTGCCTACGCCAGTAAAGAAGAAGAGTAGTATTCTTTGGTCCTTCCGTATTTCCTACTTTGTCAACCTCGTACCTGTCATGGTTTAGTTTGGCGACTACCCTGTACGGTCCTAAATACTTCGGTCGTAATTTCGTAGCCACTCCAAACT
The DNA here is from genome assembly GCA_037783105.1 of Bactrocera zonata. Taxonomy (NCBI): domain Eukaryota; kingdom Metazoa; phylum Arthropoda; class Insecta; order Diptera; family Tephritidae; genus Bactrocera; species Bactrocera zonata. The sequence continues at coordinate 105,514 of JBAWJQ010003934.1, forward strand.
GAGTTTTCTTAATGGCTACCAAATCTCCTATGTTGTATTCACGGCTTTCTTTCCTTTTTTGATTAAACGTCTTACAGTTCTCTTTTTGTATTTTTTCTATACTTTCATGAGCACTCTTTCTTAATGAATCACGTTCTAAATTCAATTCCTCTATTTCGAGATCTTTTAAAATTCCATGTAAGTCTGGGCAATGTACTACTCGCATGTTTAGTCCTGTAAGAATTCTAAAAGGTGATATTTTCGTACTGCGTGGTGCAGTGTTATTTAAAATCTGTTGTACTTTTGCAACCCAACTTTTGGGTTGGGTTACCTTGACATTTCTTAGACAGCATTGGAACAACGGTCCTGTGAACACGTTCCACCTGTCCGTTGCCCCGTGGAACACCGGTTGAAATCAACAGGTGTTGTATGCTCTCCTTCGTGCAGTACTCGTTAAACGCTTTTGACGTAAAAGCCGCTCCTCTGTCCGTAACAATCCGTTTAGGGTTGTCGAAAACTGAGGATTGTTTCTCTAATTTATTGATTACCTCATCCACCCCGGTTGATTTCGTTGGGTACAACCAAACGAGTTTTGAAAATGCGTCTATTATGACTAAAATATGATTATACTTTTTCCGAGTTTCGGTTAATGGACCCACATGGTCAATATGGTAAGTACCTAATGGTTCACAAGTTTTGTCGATTGGTGTCAACAAGCCCTCTTTCTTACCCCTTTTCGCATCTATTACTATGCACTCTACACACGAAGTTACTACATTTTATACTTTTTTGCTCAAGTTTGGTATATAATAATTTCTCTCTACTAGCTCCTGTGTTCTTTTTGCTGCAAAATGACCCTGGCTATGTGCCAACTTTATAATTTCTTCTTCCATACTTGATGGTACCACCAACATTTCCTTTACAACAGTGGTGTGCACGCCTCAACACTACTACATTTTACGTTTGCGCTGCACAAACATTGCTATAGATTTTCGTACGTACCTAGCGTACGTGTTCAGCCGCTTTCGTGTGCGTGTGATATTTTTCGCAGTAGCAGAATTATCAGTCAAACACGCGTGTTTGGATTTTTATTGCGTTGAGCCCCACTGCTTTACAAAGTCGTTGTAAAGTAAGTCATTTCTTAAAAAAAAGTTTTCGTATGATTCTACTTCCACAACTTTCCGCACTACTCTTATCCAATCATCCTGCATTTGCGCCTCTTTTATCCTAAACTTTATCGAGTCTTCTACTAATAAGCAGTATGCACGACTAAGAGCATCTACGTGTCTCACGCGAGTTCCTGACCTATGTTCAATCACATAATTATATTCTTGTAGGTACATTGCCCACCTTATGATCCTGTCTGGTACGTCTTGCTTCTTGACTGTCATAGCAAAAGCGTTACAATCGCTAACTATTTTAAACTGAATATCTCTTAAGTATATACGCCATTTCGTAATGCTTTTATAGCTGCAAGAACCTCAAGTTCAAAAGCACTATATTTCTCTTCTGCCCTTGTGGTTTTACGACTCATATATTCGATAGGATGTAACAGAGATTCTGAATCTCTTTGTAGTAAGACTGCACCGTAACAAAATTTTGACGCATCAGCATGCACCTCTGTTTCCGCATGCGGATTGAAAAGCTTCAATGCGGGCGCATTTACTAACGCACGCTTCAGATCTTGAATGGCTAAGAGTTGTTCTTCCCTCAACCTAAACTTTTCGTCCTGACGAAGCATATCTGTTAGCGGCTTCGCATTAACTGCATAATTTTGGATGAAACGTCTGAAATATGAAGTTAAACCTAAAAATCGTTGTAATTCTTTCTTACTAGTTGGTACTGGAAATGCCCTGACTGCCTTTGTCTTCTCTTCTGAAGGCAAAATTGCCCCGTTCTCCACAACGAACCCCAAAAAATTAATCTTTCTCTTTAGAATATGGCATTTCTCCCATCTAATGTGCAAACCGTTTTCACTTTCATGTCTTAATACCTTTTCCAATTTCTCTCGACCTTCGATCTCATCCTTGACGGGAATGACGATATCGTCCATGTATGTTATGACTGTTCCATCCGCAAGCATGTTCTGAAATATTGCTCGTATGTATCGATAAAATACCGCCGGCGAATTATTAATACCAAATGGCACAAAACAAAATTCATATTGGCCGTTCTGAGTTACGAAAGACGTGTATTTGCGAGACCCTGGTTCTATTGGCACATGATAGAATCCGTTCTTCAAGTCCAATGTGGTGAAGACCCTTGCACCCTGTAATCTGTTTAATGCTTCGTCCACCACTGTCATTGGAAAATTGTCCCTGACTATTTTCTCGTTTATCTTGCGATAGTCACAACAAAACCGTTTTGCTCTGTTTTTTTTGTGTAACTAACACAACTGGCGAGGCGTATTCCGACACACTCTCCTGAATGATACCTTCTTTAAACATACGCTCTACCTCTTCATCAATACATCTTTGATCCGCCTGTGACACTCTACGTGGCCGCTGAAATATCGGTTTATCATCCTTTAATAACAATTTCATCTGTACTGGCGTTTTAATCGACTTCCTAGTATAATAACTATTAATCCAACTGTTAATTACTTTAGCCTCGTCTTTATCCGACTCCTCAAACGTTGCCGTTCCAATTGAACACAATACCCTGAACTCTTTGCTTAACCCATTGTCATCCATGACTTCCGACCTCGTTTCTTATACCGGTCCGGTAATGTCCTTTTGTTCCTTGAAAACTTCAATTTGACTATTCCCATAGTCTCTTAACTCACGGTGAGTTGACACAAACCCTTCAACATCACCACTTGCACCCCGGTGAGCTGACACAAACCCTTCAGCATAACTGCATGCACCCTGGTGGGCTGACACAAACCCTTCAGCTCCACCATACGCACCCCCAGGAATCTCGCCGATCCCTGCGTGCTTCACTGCCTCCTCAGCAGTCCTCACAAGTTTCCTGAACTCAACACTACCTTCTCTAAAAACTAACTCAACATCGCGAATTACATCATCTCCAATTATGGCTGCATACGGAATATCACTTTCCCTAACCACGTGAAATGTTACATTTAATGACAACCCTTCTATTGAAATATCGGTCGTAAAGCTGCCTAATGTCCGCCTTTACCTACACCGAACAATTTTTGTTTTTCTCCACACACAATACATCCTGTATCCACTAGTGCACTGAAGGTAAAACCATTGATCATTGCTCAACGAAGATCATTCCACCTTTTCTGGTAGACATTTCTACTTTGCGATCAATTGAATTTACCCGTTCACTTTTTATCGTCTTTTCCCTTTGCTCTTCACACTGATGAGAATAATGCCCCTTCTGTTTGCACTTAAAGCAAACGACATTACTAGACCTAGCCTCCGGACAGGCTCTTGCTATATGACCTTCCTTGACACACTTAAAACACTTCTTTTCAATCGATTTTTTCCTCTCTGTAGCAAACCGTTCCATGTATCCTTTGCCTACTGTAGTTTGTACACTTCTAACTTTCTCGTATATGCGGATTTGTTCTTTCAATTAGCCTACCGTTTTCGCTTGATATAACATACTCTTATTTGCCTTAACGTCTGGTATGCCATCCACGAAATACTCCACTACGCTTCTTTCATCTAAAGAGATTTGCTTCTCTATTTCTAAAATAACATAAAGGTATTCATCAAAACTTTCTTTTGGCTGTTTACGCCGGTTTCTTAATGTTCGATGCACTTCAGACGCACATAATTTTTCCGTAAACTCATCGATAAGAGAACGCTTTAAACTAGCCCAATCTCTTACTCCTATTAATCCACGTAAAAACAATTTTGCTGCTCCCTTAAGTAGTTGTTTAGCGTATGCAAATCGTTCTGAATTATTCCAACCGACCGTGTTAGCCATATCCTCAAATTCCTCAACCCAGTGACGAACATCGCAAGTATCATCACCAACAAAATCTGAAACACTGTCTTTAATGTCACGCAACGAAAATGACACCCTTTGACACCCACCGAATTCAATGGAGCAGCATTTACATCAACGTACAACGAATTTTCCGATTCGTCGTCGCATCCCCCTTCATCTTGCTCATCACCAAAAACTAAAAATTGTAGCAAACGCAGTTGCAACTCCTTTTTTCTACCCGTAACGCACAACCCTAGTTCTCTTAGTTTTTCTTTCAACGTCTCTACCGTTATTGCCCTAATGGTTTCAGCATCCATCTTACAAATTTATTTTTTCCTCTTAACTTCAAATTAGGGATACGCTTTTACAAATTTAATTCTGATTCTTAGAAGCAAATGTACATTTTGTTTTTGCTTACAAACTAAAAGCTACACATTCTACTACATTACATCGCAACTGAGTGCAAATAACACACCCGTGCCCTTGTGGCATTGCACATTTCACTACCAATACACTGTTTTTTGCTGACCACTGTTAGCGCACTGGTACAGCCACTTGTCCGATCGGAATCTTGCTGTTTCTAACAGCCACTCGCAAATGTTCAATTCAAAAAAAATGTTTGTTTCCAAAAAAAATGTCTTTTAATTGTTTGTGTAACCGCACAACGCATCACACATCAACACATCCCGGACGAGCCCCCAAATGTAGGATTCACTTTAAAAAACCACCGCGTTCTTATTTTATATTTGGTTTTATTACTTTATTTGTTCGCACTTTGAATTCAAGGCGGCGGCGCGACCGCTTTACACAATGTTTCTTAACGACTGGTTTTTACCAACTCAACTTAACAACTGATGCTTACACACTGAATCTTAGTTTCTAATATAATAATGAACGATCCATATGGACCGTTACAATGATGGCTGCTGATGGACGCTTCGTCAATTAACAGCTGAGTTGCAGTGTTGCCATCTGAATGACATTATTCGTTCAGTGACAATACCGCCACCTGTCCTATACATTATTTCTTCCTACATATATTACACTTAAACTGTACAAGTGTTACAAGTGGTATCTTGTTACTCGGCAGTCGATAATGATGAAGTGACATCGAGGCTATTGTTCCAGTTGCTTATATAGGCTATGCTTATCGCTGCTCATACTATTGAGATGCTGGTTGTTTACTAGTAAATAACTATTTGGGTTGTAATTGTTTGTTGTACTGATAGTGCGCTTGTATTGTTCTAAGATAAAGATGTTTTGATGATTTTTTTAATGTTTACTGAAACATAAGGTTGTGATTAAAGTAGGTATTAAATCGCGCATATTATATTACTGATAAATGATAATATCTTGATTTGAAATTGATTTGTACTTACATACAAATACATATCTGCTGGATAGATGCGTTTGAAAGTTTTAAATGATAAAGGATGTGATTTACATATATTATTATTGTAATATATAAAGTTTTTTGAGATATCATGATAGCATGTATCATAAATATAGCGTATATACATGCATATGAAATTATATTATATTATCAACGATAAGATATATTTAAAAAATAGCTCATTTGCTTATTAATTACAAATATTGTTTTGATAATTTTACAATTTAATTATAATGTTATCAGTTATGCATGATTTCATAAAACTTCACAAAGTGATAAGTTAACAAAATAAATATTTTGTTATACAGTGTAAGCTTAAAAATGCTCAGGAATGCAGGTACAAAATTTGGCAAACGCATCACGCCACTTTACCTCAGCCCACGAAAAGAACGCCAAACTAAAATTACGGATTTTAATGACGCTATTAGCACGCCACTAACAATATGCGTCGCTGCCGATGTCTCGCTCTGCCGGCGCTTAGAATATTAAGTTGGTGATAGTATAAGCTTAGATTTAAGTTTCACTTTTAATTCGGCTTTTCATTAAGTTTCATTTCATTGCTCCAACAACTAAAAATTTAAAATAAATAAGTATTAAATAATTGTACAGTTGTGACAAAACGTTCAAATTAAAAATAAAAATTAAACTTTAAAGAAGTTAACTGACGCCCACGAATTGGAGAACCACACATACAGCCAGAAGCAGCCAGCAGTGGAATTTTTTCAATCATCCTCCTAGCCGAATTAATCGTCCATCTGATCTCTTACCCATTCATGAGGAAGAGAAGCGTGCGAGAAAGTGGCCATCGGGGGAACCTTAGTAATGTCGAATGCACGTTTTAATGTAACATGTTAGTTTTAATAATTATAATTTTGATTTTGAATTATCTACTTCAATTAACTAATTTAGTGAAAAGTGTTGCAAAAAATAATATTATATCAATTTACATTGCGTTCAAGGTGTACGGACGTGTTTTTTAATTCGCTCCGTATATTCGTAAAAGTAACTAATCAATAATTATAAAATAAAAACAATCAATCAATACGAATCAGTGCTCACAAATTATTATTTATAAACATAAACAAATAGTGCACGAAAGAAATTAATAAAAACAAAACAAAACAAAACAAAATTAAAACTATAATGAGAGTTTCGCAGCCTCACCACCAAGGCCGTAGGCATTCCTTAAATGCCTACTTCAGCTTTGTCGAGGTAACAAAAACAACGCCTGGCAAATGGTCATGCAAAGGGTACCACCACAGGGAGCTATGCAAACGTGGTGAAAGGCAATACTGCACAAATGCGTTTGTCCCAAAACCAACCAAATGGAAGCGTTGAAACTAAGATTTTCAACCTTACCCAATGTATGGCACAATTTATGGCTTCAATGCAAAATATGATTCAAGAGATAATTAAATCACAAAACCAAATATTGCAAACTTTTTTAATTAAAAAATTAGTGTATTGAACATTTGTTTATGGAATGCTAACGGTGTTAACTAACATAAATTGGAACTTATTAGATTTATGGATGAAAATAATATTGATGTAATGCACAATTTCTTTATACCGGAACTTAGAATATATGTTACAAATCACTCAGATGGAAAGGTGCATGGAGGAACAGCAGTGTTGGTTAGAAAACGGTTAAATCACCACGCATTAGAATTTTATGCCACAGCGAAATTACAAGCTACAACCATAACTACAAAAAATCGCTGCGGAGACTTAAACCTGACGGCCATATACTGCCCACCTCGGTTTAAAATTACAGACATTCAATTCAAAGACTTTTTTGGAACACTAGGCCATAGATTTCTAGCAGATGGAGATTACAATGCAAAACACTCGTATTGGGGCTCACGACTAATTAATCCGAAAGGACGACAACTGTATCAATAACCTTGATATAATATCTCCTGGTAAGCCGACATATTGGCCTAGTGATCGTAACAAAATACCAGATTTAATTGATTTGCTGTAATCAAAAATATACAGGCAGGTTCTGGAATTCACTTCCGAGTGAATATCAAACAAAATTCGTTTTCAATCCGGCATTTGGTGTTCTGTGTTTCACTTTCACAATTTCAATTCCACACTTTTTCTAAAATGAATTCCGAGTGAATACGCATGTTCTGGAAAACGAATTCACAAGAAAAAATTCGGTTAGCATTCACATCAGTTTCAATTTGCGGATTTGGTTTATAAAAGAAATGTAAGTAATTAAAAATTAAAAATATTGTAGTTTTAACACGTACTTTAACAACTTTTAAAGGGGCAAACACGAGAATGCAACCCAAGAAGCAATCCTTCTTCAATTTATGGAGAAGCACAGCAATATCGCCCGAGGATTTGTCAAAGGCGACAAAATAAAAGTAGACGCGCTATGGAGAGATTTAGTGGCAGATTTAAATAAAAATGGTCCCCCCCAAAAAGATGTATCTGGCTGGAAAAAGGTTAACAAACAAATAAAACTTATCAAAGTAATTTAAATTGTAAATATTTTTACAGGTTTGGATGGACTGGAAGACCTTTATCAGAAAGAAAGTGGCGCATAATACTTCCGAGGCCAGAGCAACCGGGGGAGGACCGTTTAATAAGCATGTCCTTACTCCGACAGAAGACGCGATTTCCCAATTATGCGGCATATATACAGTGGTAGAAGGCGTGCCTAATACGCAGAGCTTTGGTGTTCCAACAGAGAGGAATGACTCAGCTTCTGACACTCCCGATGATGAAGAGCCTCTTCCCTCCACTAGCAATGTCGCCGCTGCGGGGCGGTCTCGCAGGCGGGAACCCGCTGTAGCTCACTGCATGACAAACATCAACGAACAGACAAACGCCATGAAAGCTGTAGTGGATGGGTTGAAAGAAAATTTGGAGGAAACCAAAAACATAAACACAAATTTATTTACACTTTGCGAGGCCGTTAAAGAACTTACTGTGACCTTAAAAGAAGGAAACATTGAAAGTATGCGTCATCATTACCAGATGGAAAAGTTACGGCATGAAGACAATAAGCTAAAGCTGAAAGAAATTGAAATTTCCGAGCTTAAAGTGTTTGCGGAACAAAATTACTGTAACAAACAGCCGTAGAAAGAATATACGAGTATAGATATATAAACAAGTTTTTGTTTGCTTTGAATTCATTTTATTTTAGTTTTTGAATTTTTGGAATAAATAAACGCTTATTTTAACGCATAAATTTATATGCCTGTACATTTATTGTTTTCATTTATGTTTTTTTAACTTTGTGAGTGAAGGCGATTCGCGATTTCCTCTCTAATGATTGCAGCTTCACTGTCAGGTATGGCATCGTTTACTATTTCAAAACTCGCAAGTTCATTTTCTTCGGGAACAAGATCTGCAACAACTAATTCTTGCACTTTGTAATGTTTGCAAACATTATGCAAAGCGCAGCAAACATTCGTTATTTGCGCCACCTTTTGTGGCTGGTATTGAAGACACCGAGCTAAGCACCTAAACCGGCTTTTTAAAACGTCAATTGTTCTCTCTACAACATTGCGTGCCGAAGAATGCCTTTGATTAAATATGTAGTGAGGTGTCCCAATTTCGGGATCTCTGAATGGAGTGAACAAATAAGGTTGAAGAGCATACCCAGCATCAGCCAAAAGCCAAGAGCCACGTATGCCATTTTCGTATCAGGATTGAAAATATGAACGAGCACTACTTACACTCCAAATAAGGGCATCATGACTCGAGCCAGGCCGGCGAGCATCAACTGCCTTTATTGCCATAATATAATCACATATCTATAAAAAAAAAAATAACCAAAATATAAGAAATAATTAAATAATAAATATGTACATAGTGCGTTCATAGAAATAATTAAGTATGTATGTACTTACAATCATGGCATTGATGCTAAAAAATCCCTTTCTGTTGTAAAATAGGTTGGGGTCCTTATGCGGCTTTGTAATTCGTATGTGGGTACCGTCGATGCAACCAATAACACCGGGAATACCAAATTTTTGATGAAAATGTATTTTTGATTGCTCTTCTGTTGTCATAATTAAGTTGATCCACCTTGGGCAAATATATTTTTCCAAAATGTTCAACACACGTTTTATGACTTTTGCAACTGTACTCCGACCCATTGCTATGCAAACATCCTTTCCCACTGCCTTTTGGAAGCCACCTTCCGCCAAAAACCTCAGTGTGGCTGCCAGTTGCAGTTGCGCAGGAATTGATTAGCCCTTTATATGTGGAGCAACAACGTTCAACAATTCAAGAAACGCATCCTTGTTGACGCGATAGTTCGACACGAAACTAAAGGGTGATTTTTTAAGAGCTTGATAACTTTTTTTTTAAAAAAAACGCATAAAATTTGCAAAATCTCATCGGTTCTTTATTTGAAACGTTAGATTGGTTCATGACATTTACTTTTTGAAGATAATTTCATTTAAATGTTGACCGCGGCTGCGTCTTAGGTGGTCCATTCGGAAAGTCCAATTTTGGGCAACTTTTTCGAGCATTTCGGCCGGAATAGCCCGAATTTCTTCGGAAATGTTGTCTTCCAAAGCTGGAATAGTTGCTGGCTTATTTCTGTAGACTTTAGACTTGACGTAGCCCCACAAAAAATAGTCTAAAGGCGTTAAATCGCATGATCTTGGTGGCCAACTTACGGGTCCATTTCTTGAGATGAATTGTTGTCCGAAGTTTTCCCTCAAAATGGCCATAGAATCGCGAGCTGTGTGGCATGTAGCGCCATCTTGTTGAAACCACATGTCAACCAAGTTCAGTTCTTCCATTTTTGGCAACAAAAAGTTTGTTAGCATCGAACGATAGCGATCGCCATTCACCGTAACGTTGCGTCCAACAGCATCTTTGAAAAATACGGTCCAATGATTCCACCAGCGTACAAACCACACCAAACAGTGCATTTTTCGGGATGCATGGGCAGTTCTTGAACGGCTTCTGGTTGCTCTTCACCCCAAATGCGGCAATTTTGCTTATTTACGTAGCCATTCAACCAGAAATGAGCCTCATCGCTCATCGGACGTAAAGCGCGAAACACATTTCGAACCGAACACTGATTTTGGTAATAAAATTCAATGATTTGCAAGCGTTGCTCGTTAGCAAGTCTATTCATGATGAAATGTCAAAGCATACTGAGCATCTTTCTCTTTGACACCATGTCTGAAATCCCACGTGATCTGTCAAATACTAATGCATGAAAATCCTAACCTCAAAAAAATCACCCGTTATTAAATTTTTTTATTAACAAAGCACTTTACAAATAGTAACTACATACTTACACTTGTTCAGGCACATCCAATGGGTTGCAATGGTCCCGTAGTATCCTCCTACTGTAAACTTCTTCTGTATTCCTTTCATTTTCACGTAAAATAACCGCCAATATTGCTAATGCACTCATTGTTCTTAAAAGATTGTTATTTATTTTGGGTGAATTGACAACTATCAGCTGTTAAGTTCATTTTTGCGGTGAATCAAAAACGAGTTCTAAAATGAACAAAAAGTTCGGATTTCAGAACACCAAATCCAAATTCACTCGGTTTGAGGTTTATTTTCAAATTCACTTTCACTCGGATTCCAGAACCTGCCTGATAGATAAATCGCACATAACAGTTGATGCATGCACTGACCTTAAATCAATGCACATTTAACAAAGGTGGCCGACAATCGGTGATTGATTTAACATTTGTTAACGCCAGTTTAGTTCGCATATCTCTCTGGAAAATCAGAGACCATTACAGTTTTAGCGATCACTACGCAATTATATTCGAGATAAATACTACACACGCACGACAGGGTTTATCGACCCAAAAAAAAGTAACTGGCGACTCTAAAAATTTGACCCAGACCTCTTTGAAGAAGCCTTCTGACCAACTATCCTTACCGACAATCTGTTGTCGAGTAACAAAGCTGCTCGGTCGATTATGAATTGTATTAAGAGCGCATGCGACGCTTCATTGTCCAAGCTATCCCAACGCAAACACCGCCTCCAGTATATTGGTGGAGCGAGACAATCGCAAGATTACGTAAGGAATGCCAGCAAGCAAGACGCTCGTACCAAAGGTCACGGGGTACATCTGAATACACCACCATCCAAAAACACTTCAAGGACAAAATAAAATTGTTAAAACAGGCAATTAAAAAAAGTAAGGAGGATTGTTTCCTTAAGCTGTGCGACGATGTTGAGAACAACGTTTGGGGACTTGCTTATAAAACGGTAATAGGAAAACTCCGCACTGGCGGACAAATGCTAACCTCCCCCTCAATAATAATAGTTTCGGTACTCTTTCCTACCCGACCCCCACTCCATCACGAACCGTGAGAGTTAGACAAATACAGGATATACCGGATGTTTTGAATGAAGAAGTCCGAGAAGCATGCAAACGATTAAACCCATCTAACGCCCCGGGACCAGATGGAATTCCAATTGTAGCGCTAAAAACATAGACCCTTTTCGAATGGTGTATAATATATGCATCCAAGAATGCCGCTTTCCCAATATTTGGAAAAGGCAATATCTGATATTACTGCCGAAACCTAATAAACCAATGACAGAACCGTCTCACTTCCGGCCCCTCTGCATGTTAGACTCCGCTGGAAAGGTTCTGGAGCGGATCATACACCAACGGCTAAATAAAGCAATTGGAGATGGCGGTGTGCTATCCCTAAACCAATTCGGATTCAGAAAGGCAAGATCCACAGTTGCAGCGGTAACCCTAGTGAAGACCCTGCCTGAACGGGCTATAAGCGGGAAAAGATGGAAAGGAGGCACAATACAGTACTGTATAGTTGTAACGCTGGATGTAAAGAATGCCTTTAACTCGGGATCCATGGCATAGTGCACTAAAAAGCTTTTCCGTGTCTCTATACCTTTACAACATTATTGTAAACTATTTCGAGGAAATAACTTTGAGCTACAATACAAACGAAGGCTCCAAAAAATGTAAAGTCACCGGTGGAGTACCCCAGGGATCTGTACTTGAGCCGCTACTCTGGAACATCATGTACGATGGAGTACTGCGACTGAAGGTACCTAAAAACGTACACATCATTGGGTTCGCAGACGATATCGCTGTTGTGGTCATTGCATAGCACATAAACGATATAATTACGATTACCAACAGGACAATAACGTTAATAAGCGATTGGCTCGAAACTGACGGACTGAACCTAGCGGAGAGCAAGACCGAGGCGGTACTCATTACTGGTAGAAAAGTTTGGAAAGTTGGCACGTTCAGCACAAAGGGGTAAGCATCACTACAAAACCGGCAATTAAATACTTGGGAATTATTCTTTATGCAAGGATGTCCCTTAAGGAACTCTTAACGTACACATGCGAAAAAGCTACAAAAGTTTGCAGAGCCTTGACCCGGTTAATGCTAAATACCCGCGGGCCAAGGCAAAATCGAAGACGACTATTAGCTGCTGTATTAAAGTCAGTCGCGCTGTACGGCGTCTAGATATGGGTGTATAAATGAGCATCCTCCCCGTACATCCGCACACACACCACACTATCACACCACATCAACCCCATCTTCACAGCACGGACACGCACCTTCACCATACTTCCTTCACAAGTCATCAGGGCTTACAACCCACATTCCACACTACACACAACCAACCACATCACACCAGCTGATTCCACATAAAACATAAAAAAAGGAAAAAAGGAACCTCAACTCACTTCACTTGGCTTACGACCTTAGCAGCGACCACGCGTGTGCAACCAGTTTTTACCGAGCAATATCAGTTTTATTTCCCGAATTTTCAACTGCGAGCGGCATCATCAGTTTTATTTCTCGAAATCTCAACCGCGAGTGACATCAGAGTTTGTTCCTGAATCTTCATCATCAGTTTATTTCCCGATCTTTCGCCAGCGAACGGCATCATCAGTTTTATTTCTCGAATTCTCAACCGCGAGTGACATCAGCGTTTGTTCCTGAATTTTCATCAGCAGTTTATTTCCCGAATTTTCAACCGCGAGCGGCATCATCAGTTTATTTCCCGATCTTTCGCCAGCGAGCGGCATCATCAGTTTTATTTCTCGAATTCTCAACCGCGAGTGACATCAGCGTTTGTTCCTGAATTTTCATCAGCAGTTTATTTCCCGAATTTTCAACCGCGAGCGGCATCATCAGTTTATTTCCCGATCTTTCGCCATCGAGCAGCATCAGCGTTTTTCTTCCGAGTTTCGCCATTTCCATCCTGTTTCGGAATTATACAAATTTGATTATTATAGTTTCCTCTGTACCTTTATAAAGTGAAATACATTGCATACAAACAAGGAAACCGCATTCCATATACACGCGCGTATATTCCTTCTAATTACATTTTTTCATTTATTAAACAAATTTTGTGGTGGTAAAGAAGAAGGTGAGTTAGTGCAAAATACAATGGGAAAAAGTCCTCTTGCCACTTGCTGCCCTAATAATTACGGGCCTATACCCTTTAAACCTCTTGGCCGAAGAAATTCAATGTCTTATGAATGACAGGTTACCGCATAATACACTGAAAGAAATTGCGAGGGAAGAGAAGGTGAATCACAGGCAAAAACGCTGGGAGGAAAGCGAAAACGGGAAGTGGACATTCCGACTGATCCCCAACATTAAACCATGGCTAAAAAGACCGCACAGTGAGGTCGATTTCCACCTAACTCAAATCCTCACAGGACATGACTGCTTCAAAGCATATTTGAAACGATGCGGACACGAAAATAACGACACATGCGATTATTGCGGAGGCGATACCGTCGAAAATGTAGAACACACATTCTTCTATTGGCAGAAATATAATCATGAGTGGCAACATTTAAAAAATTCATTCGGTGTAGACCCAACTCCCGATGACTTGGTAATCCAAATGGACGAATCGGTAGAGAAGTGGAAAGCTGCTTGTGAAGTAGCAGCCAGGGTTATGAAATCCCAACGTGCCAGCGAACAGCGGCGGAGAAGAGAGCTATTAAATGTAACGGACAACCACGACTCAAACACACAAACATTGACGTGATGGGAAGGGTTGGCGACGAACAATGTTCGAGGGGGGTTATCAGACCAACAGAGGTGGGGCCAAGTATATGCAACTTGTAACTGAATGCATTTTGACCATCACGTACGCATGAGTTTCACTCAACCATCCTCCCGACGTAATACTTGACGGTGGTACCGGGTCGAACGGTGCAGGACGATAGAAAGCTAAGATCGGCTTAAAGTTCCGCACTGACATGGGGTCTAGGCTTTCGATGATTCCTCCTCGAAAAAAAAACATGCACTTACCTATCTTCTGATCACTCTCCTGTACTAATAAAGATATGTGAGCAGCCTATATTCGTTGATCCAAAAGTGGGTCTAACATCTTATAAAACGAATTGCTTAAAATATAACAAATACGTGAGTAGCCACATTAAGATTGAGCACATTATAAATACAGGAAGAGATATTGACGAAAGCATAAGAGAACTCAATGATATGATAACTAGCGCAGCAGTCTTAGCTACATCAAACAAAACCTATAAGCCACTTGGTGCCAGAAAAATCACTAACAGAGAAATAGAAAAGCTTGTATACTCGTAGTACATGAAAAAAGGCGTGCAAGACGAGAATGACAGATAAATCGCTCTCCTTCCACTCAGCTGCAATTGAAATCAGCTGTACGTAAATTAAAAAAGGCGCTTAAACGCTCGAGTCTCTTAAGACTTCACCTTCTGAAATTATTGGTATCGTCAAAGAACTTAATCCAAAAAAGTCGCCGGGACATGATAAAATTTCCCCAAAAATTCTAATTGAGCTACCAATTATTGCTGTAGAGGTGCTTTCTTCGTTCTTCAATGCATTTCTTAGTTTCGGATACTATCCGATTTCATGGAAAAAGTCGCTGATTATCTTGATAGATAAACTTGGGAAAGACTTAACACAGCCGTCTTCATACAAACCAATCAGTCTTCTACCCTGTCTTTCAAAAGTATTTGAAAAAGTATTACTATCAAAGATGTCTCCTTTCCTCCATGAAAATAATACAATATCGTGCGAAGCATGACACAATAGAGCAAGTAAATAGAATTACTGAGAAGCATTTGAGCACAGGGAGTACTGTTCAGCAATATTTTTAGATGTAGCTCAGACGTTTGATAAGGTGTGGCACGAAGGTCTTTTATATAAGGTTAATAAAATTCTACCTTTAGAATTGTACTAAACATTGGAGTCTTATTTAAAAAAAGAAAATTTATGGTAAAAGTGGGAGATTTCATATCTGATGAACGGCAGATAAGGGCTGGTGTACCTCAGGGAAGTGTTTTAGGCCCAACACTATACATCATATATACAGCAGATCTTCCAGCAGCTAATAATGTATTAACTTCAACTTTTGCGGACGACACAGCTATATTGAGCCAAACCAAATGCCACATTTTAGCATCAAGAACATTAGCGGAGCAATTGAGGTCTGTCGAAGAATGGCTAGCGAACTGGCGTATAAATGTGAATGAACAGAAGTGTAAGCATATTACATTTTCGCTAAGACCAAAGATGTGCCCGGCAGTAAAATAAACAATATTTTAGTACCCCAAGCGAACGAAGTAACATTCACATAGATAGAAGACTCACGTGGAGAAAACACATCTCTAGTAAAATAAAATGTATGAAGATTAGAGCTGCATATTTAAATTGGCTTTTAAATAAAAACTCCAAACTTAGCCTAGTCAACAAAGTGCTTTTATGTAATGCGGTCACAAAGCCGATTTGGATGTATGGCATTCAACTGTGGGGTACGACCTGTGCAACTAATATTGATATAATACAAAGGTTTCAATCAAAAATGCTTAGAACAATCATGTGTTCACCAAGGTACATGCGTAACAAAAATATCCATAAAGACCTTGGTATTCCTATGGTAAAAAAGAAGTAGAAGATAGCAGAATTAAATATATATCTAAACTCCGAGATCACCCAAACCCTTTTACGACTTAAAAGAAGAGATATGCCTGCGTATTAAAGAGCGACGTATCACCAAAACAGCTCAATAACTTGCTTAAGCCTGTCTAGTTTTTAAATAGATTTAAGATTGTATATCTTATTGTTAGGCTTTAAGAAAAAGCAGATCCAATACATATCACAATTTTGAAAAAAAAAAACGTATCTACGGCCGCGTTTCAAAAAAATAACCTTGGCGGATCCACCACCGGGATATGTATATGATGATAGTGAAAATTCTCAAAGATTTACATAACTCATAACACCATAATGTAAATAAATGGATTTCAACGAAAGTTAAATATGGAATTTAAGTTTTTTTGCATTTTTGAATACAAAAAGAACCGAATTGCTAGTGGGACTGAAGGGTTGGACCATGAACTACATAAGTGGTCGTCAATCAGCCGTACTGTTTCAAGGAAAAAATTCAAAACTTAGAAGAATTAAACAAATCCGGGATCCCCGGAATCGACATGACATAAGATGTCGCGCTCGTTAGCTAAAACAGCTGCTTCGGCTGGGAAATTTGACGGGGTTCCGCAATTTCGCCAGCTCCATCCCCCTACGATCGTTTGACAGGCAGGAATGCAAAAGATCATGGTGCGCGTTAACGTTGCCTAGTACCAACCGGTTTTCACCCCGAAGTAGCGCTCCTCTATTCGGATGATATCCTGTACTCCGTGTAACTGGGAGTATTTATTTATTAAATATTTCGAGCTTAATAATAACACTTGGGTTATTTTAGTCAAAAAAAATATTTTATTTCTGCATTGACAGCAGAACGTTCTTTATTCAGTAATATTCAAAATACAAAAGACGAAGCGTGTATGGTTATGCTTATATTTATACTAATGGGTAATCTACAATACATATAATTTGTCGTTCTTGATAATGGTGTAGTTTAGTGTTGTCACGTACTTTGGACATTGACCCTTTGGGTGTGGTCGGTTGTTGCCATGCGATAGTGATGTGTTGTAAGTTACATGTGCCTTAACAAGCTCGGCATCGCCCTAACAAGCTCGGCATCGCCTGAGCTGATAGCTATACCCTGACATTGCAGGGTAGTAACCCTGCGGTCGATGTTTAGAGTGGGAGCTATGTTGCCTGTTTCAGCTCCTGGGGACCGTGGAGGTCCTCTGTTGGCCACTCGGGGTGAGTGGCGGCGCAGCGCACGAACTATATGCAGATTGCACAGCCGTAGAGGCTAGTTTCGCAGTATTGCGTGGGCAACATGGGGCCACGAAACTCGTGGTCCACTCCCATTGAGTCTTAAGCTCCATGCCTGATGGTTCCATCCATTGTGGAGGTGGAATGGAGGCTTTTAGCGCAAATTCCTCCGGGCCCAGGTTGGACTTAATGCCAGCATGAGTCACGAGGATACGGAGCAACCCTGCTGCAAGGCATTGCTCTAATGACGACAAATTTAGATTAACTCTAACCGATCCAAACGGGGTTAGATCGCTGAAAAACAGCCCTTGGCCGGATAAAATCCGGGTCAATTCCGGTGCGTAGAGCCGGCTGTCGTGGGTATCCTACTCAACGTCGTTTTCTTTAGTATGTTTAATTTTATACATACAAGTTATCACGCGACACAAGAATGTAATTGAAGGAGCCCCAAAATATTGCGCGTGGCCTGAGTCAGCAACAAGTAGCGCACTCAGAATCATGAACGGAAATAACAAGTTTTAAGCTGCATCCAAAAGTTGCGCGTGGACTGAGTCAGCAATTATACGTTCTCACGTCTGCAAATACCAGCTCGCAACACCACAACTGCTACGCAGCAGCGGCGGCAGCAACAGCAACAGTTAGCTTGAGGGTAGTTTATAATTAGAATAATTTTCAGTATAATGTTTGGTGCTCTTCGAGCTGGACGCGCTCCACTCGAATGCTCGTAATAAAGTCAATAAAAATAAAGTAGGCATTTTGAATAATTGGCGCCCTACGTGGGGCTGTCTTTAAGCAAAGTAGTTTGTCGGTGTCGGTTAAAAACGAGCAACTACAATCAACCAGCTGCCGCAAACAATCAGGATTATGCCGCTGACAGTCGATCGAATCAAGGACCAGCCAGCAACTGCAATCAACCAGCTATCGTAAACGAGCAGCAGCTATTCCATTGGCGGATCAGGACAGGAGGAAGATCGAAGCAGCCGGCAATCATGAATTTAATGTAAGTTGAGAAACTCGAATTTCAACTTTAGAATCAAAGATCTAAGCATTGAAGGTACCTCTTGTTAAAAAATAAAATATATTAAGAAAAATAAATTTAAACTATAATAGTTTACGGTGCACCCGGTATTTATTTCCTGGAAGTAGTAATAACTTTTTCAATGATTAATTGACGAATAGTGAGGAGTATTGGTTACACGGTATATGAATAGGCCAACCGTCAACTTAATTGACTTAGTCTATAGCTTTGAAAATATTAAATTATCAGAAGAAGAAGAAGTCAAAATGAATGAAACCCAGCTTACACAGATAGTGAACGCGGCGGCCACTGCTGCTTTAGGGGTGCAGAGGCGGGAGTTTGAGAATAGGCTTTAGGTCATGCAGGACCAAATTGATAACTTATCCCAAAAACCCACTATAACGACTTACGAAAAAATTAAGATAGTAGCGGGTAGAACCTGCGAAGAATCGCTGGACGTTGTAAAGTCTCTACTCGAATTTTCCGGTCAAACCGAAGGTTTTGTGTCCTGAGATTTTTAAGGACTACGATGTTCACGGCACTACCAAGCCGTTACCATTATACGAAATAAAATTCGAGGCGCTGCCGATGAGCTTTTATCGTCATTTAGCACTGTCTTAAATTTTAACGCTATTATAGCCCGCTTAGATTTCACTTACTCCGATAAGCGGCCGATCTACTTAGTCGAGCAGGAATTGTCGACGTTGAGGCAGGGCAGGAGAAATATAGGGCCAACGCTCTTAGAGTGTTCATTTCTGGGTTAAAGAAGCCCCTTTGCGATATTCTCTTCGCATCGCAACCTAGTGACTTGCCATCCGCCCTGGCACTCGCTCAGGAAGTCGATGCAAATCATGAACGTTACATTTTCGCAGCAAGCTTTGCAAATAGAGCATCTGATATGACCAGAAAAGCAGAGAGCTGCCAAAGGGGAAAAGATAACAATAATCAAAACATGCTAAATAGAACAAATTCGGATAATCAGAAAAATTCTCATTTCGTATAGCAGCACCGGGGTGATAACCAAAATAATGGCCAATACCGTCAACAAAATTTTCAGCAGAACCGTCAAACAGGATATCGGAACTCTCAGCCGCGACAGGAACCAATGGATGTGGATCCTTCATATTCTCACCTACGTCAATTTAAAAGTAACGTAAGAGACGACGGTGGTCAAAAGCGTCAGGCAGCGTCGGACCGTCGAACAGGACGAAAACTGCAAAGGGTAAACAATTTGAAGGAAGATCGAAATACCGAGTTAAGCTCAGACTCTTACGAGGAGTTGTCTGAGCCAGTTGTTGAGGACCTAGAGGCAGAAGAAATGAATTTTTTAGGGGTAAGTCCCTCCTGCCCTGGATTTCTAAGTCACTAGGTGGGCGGGAGGTAAAGTTTCTTTTCGACACGGGTGCCTCCAAAAACTACATCAGGCCTCTAGAGAGCCTAAAAGGAGTGAAGCCTGTTGATAAGGAATTCACGGTGAAATCCATTCATGGATTCACCAATATTGAAAAAAAATGCAAGGTACACTTGTTTGGAGTGGTATCTGATTTTTTGTCCTGCCAAGCCTAACTCTCTTTGATGGAATAGTAGGTTTGGATTTGCTGAACAAGGTTCAAGCAAATATTAATTTGAAAAACAAAATTATTGAATACAACTCTGGTAAGGAAATTATTCATTTTTTCCAGGGTCAAGATGTTAGTCATCTCCAGCTACATACCGAGTCAGTTCCGGTGAGCATAAAAGGGGAATTTAATGGTATGTTAGAGCGCGTTTCAGGAGTTTTTGCTGACCCAAATCAGAAACTACCATACAACACTAATGTTGTGGCCACAATCCATACTAGGGATAATGAGCCGACTTACGCAAAGTTCTACCCATACCCAATGGGAGTCGCTGATTTTGTAAAAACAGAAATAGAGGATCTCCTCCAAAATGATATTATCCGACGTTCGCGGTCGCCATACAACAATCCCATTTGGGTGGTAGACAAAAAGGGTTTCGATAAGAACGGAGTTAAAAGGAAAAGATTAGTAATTGATTTCCGAAAATTGAACGAGAAAACCATTGAAGACTCATATCGCATACCAAACGTAGGGGTAATATTATCAAACTTGGGAAAAGCCAGCTCTTCACAACCTTGGACCTTAAGTCGGGGTTTCATCAAATTGAGCTCGCCGAACGTGATCGTGAAAAAACCGCTTTCTCTGTGTGTAATAGGAAGTACGAATTCTGCCGTCTTCCCTTTGGCCTTAAGAATGCACCTGGCATTTTTCAGAGGGCAATAGACGACGTTCTTAGGGAACACATTGGCAAGTACTGCTTTGTTTATATTGATGATGTGATAATTTTTTCACAAAATAAGGAAGACCACTTGAAACACGTAGAGGCTATTTTAGTGAGTTTGCTTGAAGCAAATATGAGGGTTTCTGTTGAGGAATCAAAATTTTTTAAGGCAGAACTTGAATACCTCGGATTTCTAATATCAAAAGGAGGAGTAAAAACATGCCCGCAGAAAATTGAAGCAATCCAAAACTTCCCACAGCCAACAACATTGAGAGGTGTTAGGTCCTTTTTAGGAATGGCTGGGTATTACAGATGCTTCGTTCGTGACTATGCAAGAATTGCTAAACCAATAACTAGTATCCTTAGGGGCGAATTTGGTAAAGTGTAGGCCTCTCAATAAAAAAAATGAAATATCATTTGACCAGGAAGAAGTGAATGCATTTAATAAATAAAAGAGTATACTAACATCAGAAGATGTTATGTTAGCCTATCCGGACTTCAGAACGGCTTTCAACCTAACCACTGATGCTTCTTCACACGCCCTAGGTGCGGTCCTTTCTCAAGGGGGAGACCGATTACAATGATTTCCAGAACCCTTGACAAAAGGGAAGAACACTTTGCAACAAACGAGCGAGAGCTTTTGGCAATCGTATGGGCTCTTAAAACCCTTACACATTATTTGTACGGCGTTAAGGAATTAAACATTTACACAGATCATCAACCCCTAACCTTCGCGATGTCTGATCGTAACCCGAATCCAAAAATAAAGCGATGGAAAGCCTTCATAGAAGGATATAATGCCAAACTGCACTATAAACCAGGAAAAGATAATTTAGTAGCTGATGCTTTATCACGCCAGTTTATAAACGCACTAGATCCAGAACCTGAATCGGATGCTGCCACTGTTCATAGCGAACAGTCTCTTACTTATACGGTGGAAACAGTTTCAAGACCAGTAAATGTCTATAAAAACCAACTAATTATTTGAATCTGGCTTACCTCCGGCCAAAAAGAAATTTGTTATTTTTGGAAATAAGTTACGCCATTTTCTCACGTTTGTTTAAAAATCTATCAGAACTGGTAAAATCAGACGTGGTCAACGGCATTCACTGCGAGCTACCTCTGCTGGCGCAAATCCAAAACTGGCTAGGGAGTACTTTCCCAAATACAAGATTCCGTCACACAACTAAATTTGTCACGGACATTTTTGATAATAACGAACAAATTGAAATAATTACACAAGAACATAATCGTGCCTCTCAAGAAAATGTTAAACAAATTCTTGAAGATTATTTTTTTCTGAGAATGGAGAAAATAGCTAAGGAGGTGGCGTGGAATTGTAAAGTCTGCATTAAAGCTAAATATGTCAGACATCCAGTAAAGCATCCCATAGGAAAAACACCCATTCCATCTTTTCCCGAGGAATTTCTCCATATTGACATAATCTGTACTAATGCCACCTATTTCCTTACTTGTGTAGACAAGCTATCCAAGTTTGCAGTAGTGCAACCAATCCCTTCACGAACCATAATCGATATTAAGCCGCGTATTCTGCAACTGGTCAATATGTTCGCAGGAACCAAAATTATTTTCTGCGATAATGAAAAATAATTAAACTCAAATACAATAAGATCGTGCCTTAGAGACCTTTTCGACATTAAAATTGTGAATGCTCCTCCTCTGCATAGTACTTCTAATGGGCAGGTGGAGAGATTTCATAGCACTATGGGGGAAATAGCTAGATGCCTTAAATTAGAAAAAGGAATTGAAGATACTGTGGACTTCATTTTACTGGCCACAATTCAATACAATAAGAGCATTCACTCCGTAACTAGCGAAAAACCGTTGGATGTTTTTCATTCCCGGGTAGGTGGGACAGAAGCAAAAAATAAGGTAGAAGAGGCTCAAGAAGCAATGTTTAGGACTCATAACAAAAACAGGATAGCGAGAACATTTGCCGTTTGAGAAACAGTCCACATTAAGTCAAATAGACGGTTGGGAAACAAACTTACCCCCTTATATGTGGAGGGCATAGTCCAGGAGGACCTGGGTTCTGCGGTCAGGGTTAAAGGTAGAATAGTTCATAAGGATAATCTCCGATAGTCGAATAAAATATTTTTAAGTCTTACGATCTTCTTTGCTTCTGTCTTTCCTTCTCTTTTTAAACCTCTGCTCTTTATGCTTAGCTTGACCTCGACCTCCACAGTTTGTAAGATTGTGGATTACTCACACTCAGACTACTTACCGATTACGAATGGTGACGTGGTTTTATGGGACTCGTACGATTACATCAGACATACGACAAACCTGACTGTCTACGCTGAATTGACCATTGACACTTGCTCAGCGCTAAAACTGTACCCAAAAAGCCACATGACGAAACTGATGAATGCTGACCTGGACCGAATCGACAAGCTTCTTCGGACAGTAATGGGACCGACAAGACATTTACGTAGCCTAAACATCTTGGGAACTGCTCTTAAGGTTGTGGCAGGCACGCCGGACTTCGACGATTTTCAGAAAGTACCTTTAGAGCTTGATAGGCTTAGGGACAATAACAATCGCCAAGTAGCAATAAACTCAAAGTTCCAGGAACAGATTACCGATTTAACCAATACAGTAAATGAAATTTTAAGAATAAAAAAGCTAGAACAGATAGATACGAAATTCTTTTGGCCCGAAATAGGGCTATTATTACAGACCTAGATAACATTATCTTATTAATCACCTTAGCACAGTTGGGATTATTAAACCCAATCATTTTTGATAATATTGAAATTGATTCAATCTTGAAGACCGAGTCTCTCAACAACTTAACTGTAACTGATTTGTTATTAGTCTCTAAGTTTAAAGTATTTCATGATAATAACCTTTTTCACTTCCTAGTTAAGTATCCTAGACCTAAGCTTATGTGTAAAAGAAAAATTGTGTTACCAGTAGCTCACAACAACAAAATGCTATCACTACGCGACAACTCCGTAGCGGTTTGTGGTAAAGACATCTATTCCTTGGATAGCTGTGCAGGGACTACCATGCAGTTTTGCAGAAAATCGAACATTAAAACTTGCGCTCAACAACTGGTAGCCAGCGTCACCGCAGAGTGTAGAACAACATTTGACGAACTAGATCCCTTACAAGAAATTGATGATGGTATGGTCATCATAAACGACTCCACCGCCACGGTAACTTCTGAGAGCGAGACCATTTCGCTTAAAAAAGGTACTTACCTGGTAATGTTTCCTGATAAGGCAAGTATAAATGAAACAACCTTCGTTAACCGGAATGGCCTTCAAATAAAAGAAGCTGAAATCCCTTGGGCGACTCCGATAAATATAAATTCTCATAGTAATAATAATTATCGCCGTGCTTTTTTCCACGATAGCATTCTATAAAAAGCTGAAGCGACAGGCTGTAAGAGTAGTAGAAAACATCACTCAGGTGTCAAGAGAAAGGTCCGAGGACGTTCCTCACTTAGGAGGGGAGGAGTTATTACGCGACACAAGAATGTAATTGAAGGAGCCCCAAAATATTGCGTGTGGCCTGAGTCAGCAACAAGTAGCGCACTCAGAATCATGAACGGAAATAACAAGTCTTAAGTTGCATCCAAAAGTTGCGCGTGGATTGAGTCAGCAATTATACGTTCTCACGTCTGCAAATACCAGCTCGCAACACCACAACTGCTACGCAGCAGCGGCGGCAGCAACAGCAACAGTTAGCTTGAGGGTAGTTTATAATTAGAATAATTTTCAGTATAATGTTTGGTGCTCTTCGAGCTGGACGCGCTCCACTCGAATGCTCGTAATAAAGTCAATAAAAATAAAGTAGGCATTTTGAATAATTGGCGCCCTACGTGGGGCTGTCTTTAAGCAAAGTAGTTTGTCGGTGTCGGACAGAATATAAGTTTTATTAATTTTAATTTTTGTGTGTGGAATTGAATTTCTGGTGCCGAAACGTTCAGAATGTTCGAAAAGTCCTTATACAAGAGCTATCTCATCTTATACAATAAGGAGATTAGTTCTGCAAAGCAGGAAAGCTTCAGAAGACTCTGCGAGAATGTCGTCACTAGAAGCGGCTCGGCTGCACAAAGCTCTGACCAGGGGCACAAAGGACGTGGAAATAGCTTTCAAACGAGGCGATGTGACATTTACGACCAGTGCGGAGGACAGAGCCACGGAGCTTCTGCGGGTGCACTTCCCGGAGACAGTTCAGGAGGACTAATGTGTACCCGTGATCGAACACGGGCTATCCCGCGAGGATTGGAGAATCGCCAAACAGCTTTTTACGGCGGACTCGATCAGGTGGGCAATGGCCTCGTTTGAGAGATTCAAGTCTCCGGGAGTGGATGGCATCTTTCCAGCGCTGTTACAATAGGGGGTCCAGCTTTTACTGCCTCACCTGGTTCGGCTGCTGAGAGAGAGCCTCGCGAAGCGAAGGTGATCTTCAAACCCAAGGTAGGAAGGAAAGACTACTCGTTGGCGAAATCTTTCACGCCAATCAGCCTAACGTCTTTCCTACTAAAAACTATGGAGAAGATCGTGGATCAGGAAATAAGGATGAATGCGCTGAATAAATCACCGCTGCATGCGGCTCAGCATGTCTACAGAGCGGGCAGATCTACCAGTACTGCTCTGTACCTGCTGACCTCCGAGATAGAGAGTTCACCGGAGCATGGGGAAGTGATGTTTTGCTCGTTCCTGGACATCGAAAGTGCCTTTGATAACACGTCTGACAAGAGTGTAGCCAGAGTACTGGAGAAAAGGAATGTATCAGCACCGGTGCGTGGATGGATAGAAGCCGTACTGCGCACCAGGGTTGCTGAGACCACAGTAGGTGATAGAAGGGTTCGTCTCGGCACAACAAGAAGCTGCCCACAGAGGGGTGTGTTATCACCTCTGCTATGGAGTCTAGTCGTAGACGACCTGCTAGCGGACAATGGAATCCACTGCCAAGGGTATGCAGACGACATTGTGTTTATGGCAGAATTCAAATATGAGGACACTCTCTGTGACTTAATCCAAAGAGGTCTCAACCAAGCGAAGGGGTGGTGCAGGGAGGTAAAACTGAATATCAACCCTTCCAAGACGACCTTAATCCCGTTTACGAGACGCAGGTCCTTACCCGGGAGTCCTTACCTTGGGGGCAGTGAGATAGAGATGACCAGCACTGTCAAATACCTCGATTTGATACTAGATTCCACTCTGAGGTGGAAGCAACATATTAACCTGACCTTGGTCAAGGCGACAAAAGCTGGGGCTGTAAGCCAAGGATCGTAAGGTGGTTGTACACCATGATAGTGAGACCGATAATCACATATGGGGCGGTGGCCTGGGCCTCAGTAGCGTCGCAAACTTCAGTTAAGACTAAGCTACTGAAGCTACAGCGGCTGCCCTGTATCTGCATGGCAGGTGCAATGCGCACTTGTCCAACGGCAGCTCTGGTGGTGCTACTTGAACTTTCTCCGCTTCATTTTGTTATTCGTCAGGTAGCCGAACACACCCTTCTGCAAATAACGGCTGAGGTGTGTTTAAAAGATAAGGTAGTTTCGTCCCAGAGGACGGAAAAGATAAGTAACAATATACCACTGGCCCTCCTCCCGAGAGACAGCGCTACCAAAATGGTTAACTTCAGGAAAAAGTTTAAGGTTACACTCGGCAGTGAAGACGAATGGAACGACTCCAACCTCGAGCTGTTGTTGAGCTACAGCACTTTGAGGTGGTACACCGATAGCTCGAAAATGTCGGAGGGAATCGGCGCAAGGATTGTGGGCCCTCGCACTAAACTCTCCATACCCATGGGAGAATTTTCGAGCATTTTCCAGGCATAAGTGTTTGCCATAAGCCGGTGTTTAGAAATAAACCTCCATCGCAACTATCGCAATGAGCGAATAGCCATTCTCAGCGATAGTCAAGCGGCGCTGAAAGCGATCTCCTCTTACGAGATCGAGTCGCTACACAGAGGTATAGCCGGAAACGAGCTGGCGGACGAGCTCGCCCGCTCCGCAGCCTCAACCAAGATGGTAGGACCCGAACCCTTTACGGGGTTGGGTCCCCACACCATGCAAGAGCTGCTGCGCAAGGAAGAAGGAGTGGGCAGGGAGGAGCATTGAAAACAAACTCATGGCATAAGACATGCCAAGTTGCTAATGGGAGGACACAACTTGAGAAGGTTCAAAGCTGTAATAAACATCCCAAGGAACAAGCTCAGGCTACTGGTCGCATGGTACACTGGCCACTGCAAGTTGAACAGGCATCTGCACAGCATGGGCCTATTCTCTTGCACTAATTGCCGGTTCTGCGGCAGGGAGCCTGAAACCCCGGAGTAGTGATCGACTGCACATCAGTCTGCAGACGCAGGGCTAAGGCCCTTGGAATGCTGTTTCCGGACTTCTGTTGATGCGCTGGGGCTAAGCGAGTCATTGTGAGTTAGGAGAGGGCACAATAGACCAAAGTTCGCGGTGCACTCCTAAATAACTTTATTCATTCATTAATTAGCTCCATATTTCGCAAAATCAGTAGCGTATCATACATCTTGATAGTCTCTCTGTTTTAATCACTTATTTTCTGTGCTCTCTACACTGCTGAGAACAATACGCTTTTAGTTTAAACTTAAAATAATTACTTGACCCAATTTGGTTCAATCGCTATTGCAATTTTTTCCTGTTTGTAACATTCAACCCTAACTGTCCTAATTTCTCCTTTAACGTATCTACTATCATTCCGTTACTGCCGTCCTTAAAAAAATTGGCCGCGGAAAATAACAAGTAAAATTTCGATTTTGACTGCACGGGAGCCATTTGCAATGAATGTCCAAAAATATTACAAATTAAAGTATGCCAGTTTTTAATGTTCTTATGAATTTTACACTTATACTATGTTCAGACCGACACTTAATCACACGATTTCGGCTGTTGAATGGATTAGCCCACTAATCTTAAAAGTTTATCAAGATTTCGCCATACAAAAATGACAGTTCCAAATCATTTCATTGAAATGATCTGAAATTGATCCACGCTAAATCTCTCCGTGCGACTCTGATTTTGCGCAATCTACTTGGCAGCACTGGAAATCTGTTACATTATCACAGCTGATGTTGACACAACAAAGGGAAAAAAATGTAAACAAACCAATTTTTTTTTTAAGCAATGAATCTAATTTTACCTGAAAATCGACTTAACAAACGAAAAAATGCGTCCATTATTTCTATTATATGGAAAATATAAAAAGAAGACGGCTTTTATTTCAAAATACTATGTGACAATCTTTTCTTTTGATAAATATTAAGCGATGTGACTTCATGAATGACAAGAACAGCTGTTCTTTGATCTTTCTAACGGCAGTGAGAACACTTTTGGATTATGAAATGCTTAAATGTAATCTAATCTTTTAAATTTTCGGTCTGAACATAGTATTACATTCTTAATCCGAAGAACATCCACTATCCGCTAACAAAATCGAAACTTTTACGAAGTATTGTTATCGAAATTTTCATTTCGCTTTTATTTAGAATGGAGGAATTACAAATATATATTGTGTTGATTGTTGCAACACTTTACTGGCTCGTGTGGTCGACCAGTAAGCTATTGCAAAAGTAAAACACTTAATCGACTAGTAATAAACAATTAATCGATGGCTAGAAGAGTGCATAACTTCTGCGAAACTGTGTGTGTATGCTATTTGGGAACAGTGTTATAATTTATTTATATGGTGAAGTACTAAGGTCAGAAATTTGTTGGTTGTAAAAAAAGATGTCCGTTCAAGTAGAGCCACTGACTTTATCTAAGGGTGAATTATATTGTAATCACTTTGCAAAAAACTTGGTGTAATATTGTTTTTTTTTTTTTAGATATAAACAGGGCCATTGAATTACTAGATAAATTACAATGTAGTGGAGATTTTCCGACAACTAAGCTTTCTGCGTTACAGAAAGTTCTCCAGAGCGATTTTTTGAACGCTGTCCGAGAAGTTTATGAGCACGTATACGAAACAGTTGACATTCAGGGCTCTCAGGATGTTAGAGCTTCGGCCACAGCTAAAGCCACTGTCGCAGCATTTGCTGCAAGTGAAGGACATGCTCATCCTAGAGTAGTTGAATTACCGAAAACTGAAGAAGGTGAGACGAAGAGATATTTAATATTGATTAAAAAATTGACGTTAAAAAAAAGAAAAAGAATAGCCTTCCCCAAATTAGAGGTAAAAGTGGTTGGTGTTGAAATATCACCGATTTTGGAATTAAAATGGGAATGTACAGATAGAGGAGGTTCTTCAGATTAAAATATGGTGTATATGTAATTTGGCCGCTGACTTATGATATTTAATATATTTGCAATTAAAGTTCAAAAATTCAACTAGTTAAAGTGCCTTATTTGATTCAAAGTGAATTTAACATCGGAAAATTGTGGAATAGTATTCCCTTTTACGGTGCTGAAATGGGTATATAAGTACGTATAAAGGCGGGTCTTCAGATCAAGAAAATATATAAATGCTGTTTTTCTAAAAGCATTGTCTTTTAAAATACATCTTTTCGATTTATCTGTGACGGAAAACTCAAAAAAAGTGAAATTGCGTTTGTTAAGCTTTTGCAAGGGAAGATGGAGTAATGTATATAAGTTCATGCAAGTGAACATCAGCCGGGTTTGGGACCAGCCACAAAAAAAAAAACGCTCCAATGAAAGATAAACACCAGCCTTCAATGAGAAAATGAAAAGGGGGTCCTTTTGATGACGATCCCTGCAAACGAATTTAATTTTATGATTTGAGGGCATGCATCTGGAATGTCCTGTCCTTTAATTAGGAACGTGCCGCTGCCCAGATGGTTATGTCCTCGTTAGAATGAAGGCTGATATCACCGCCGTCCAAGAAATGCGATGGACGCGACAAGGATTGATGCGAGTAGGTCATTGTGGCATTTACTACAGTGGCCATATAAAGGAGCGCAAATTTGGTGTGAGATTCGTGGTAGGAGAGAGACTGTCGCCGTGTACTGACATTCAACCCGGTGGATACAAGTTCTTCAACATATAGCTGATTTGCGCCCTCGCCCCGACTAAAGGTAGGGACGATGTGACAAAAGATGCTTTCTATGGGCGCTTGGAGAGCACCGATGAGAGCTGCCCCCGGCACAATATAAAAATCGTACTTGGTGACTTCAACGCCAAGTTGGGTAAAGAAGGTATCTTTGGCACTACGGTCGGTAAATTCAGCCTCCACGATGAAACATCCCCAAATAGGTTGAGGCTGATCGACTTCGCTGGGGCCTGAAATATGATTATCCGTAATAATAGATTCCTGCATAGAAAACTTCATCAAGATATCTGGTTGCCTGCGGATCGAAGAGCCACCAACTATATCGATCATGTTGTGATAGATGGAAGGCACGTCTTCAGTGCTTTAGGCATTTGTACGCTCAGAGGTCATTACATTGACTCGGCCCACTACCTTTTTGCATACAAGATACACATCGGTGCAGCAACAAACACAAAAAAGGTTCGATGTCGAAAAGCTGCACTCACAACAGGCAGTCTGAAAATATAACACTAGGAGACGGTGAACCCGATTCCCCAATCGATGACGATGGAGCAGACGTTCTATTACCTGACTATGACGAAGTTTGAATAGCAATTACCCGCCTTAAGAACAACAAAGCGGTAGGGGACGATGGATTGTCGCCCGAGCTATTCAAACATGGAGCCGAAGGACTGATAGGAACGTGCTTCATCTTCTTTGTAAAATATGGTCGGACGAAAGCAGGCCAACGCACTATGGTTCCTAGGACCACATTTTCTGGCCAAAATCGATTTTTAAAAGTTCCGATTTTTCGTCTGTTATTTTTACCATCACTAAGCTGATACTTCGCGTGAGTTAATTGCATATCTTGTTTTCCCTTTAATGTGGTCAGCAGTTAAATTGTAACTTTACCTATTTGCTTATACAAGTGGTGAAATTTGGCTGAAACTCAAAACTGAATATTTTATAAACGAATTAAAATTAACTAAAAGAAAAAAATGAAACTAACAATAAAGGTAATTATATTTTGTTTCTCGAATATTAATACATTCAACTGTTCTTAAGTTTGAAAAAAATTTATTTAAATATTAACTTTGGCTTAAGTAATATTTTTCAACTTTACGTAGAGCTTAAAAAAATTGGTAGCAGTTGGTAGTCTTGGTACTTTGTGATTGTATAAATAACTCAATTTGGAGTTTGTGTGCAAAGAATTATTTTGCTCTTTTTTGCGATTTTTGAATAATTCACATTTTTCTTAGACCACTACTCCGTGCGATTTGCTGATTTATTTGAAGTATGGAAGGAGGAGGCAAACACGTGCCTTAGACAGACGGCAGTTTTTAATTTTTTGTTAGAAAACGTTAACGCAATTGACGTTTCCGATGAATACACTGTCTATTTAAAGGAAAAAAATAGAATTATATGTAAATATATTAATGACAGATGGGGGAAAAGTCATCGGCGTGTAGATGTATTTTTGAAACAAAATGCAAACTGGCGTTTAACAAAAACCGAAATAATGAAACCGGAGTTGTCATATTCTATACCAAGCACATCAAAAGTAGGCCGTAAATCCCTTACATTTAATGAAAAATCTGCAAGAACGGAAAGAAGAGAAGCTGCGGAATTATCGAAACAGCAAGGCGACAATATTGACTTAATGGTGTCTGCTGCGTCTACGGCTGCCCGTAAAAGAGGTCAAGTAGATTTGGCTGTAACTTTAAAAAGGACTTTAAACAACTCAAATGAAATGTCTAAAATAAGAAAACTATTAGAAAATAAAACCGACGAAAAATGCCCAATTCGCATGTCTGCTGAAGAGGGGTTGGCTTTCTTGTTGGAAAATAGCTTTACCAAACAACATTATATAAATATTCGAGAAGAAAGTCTTAGCCGAAATTGTGATATCTTTCCTTCTTACAAAGAAGTATTAAGTAAGAAATGTGCATGCAGACCGAAGGAAATAGTAGTTAACGAAAATTTGGCAAAAGTTCCTTTGAAAAGATTGCTTGAACACACAGCAGAGAGGCTTAGTATACTACAAAGAGATGTTATGGTCGCGATGATGGAGGATAGGAAAGAAACCTTTTTGAAAGTGGAGTTAATTGTAAACTATGGATTTGACAGCAGTACAGGTCATTCTAATTTCAAGCAGAAATATTCAACTGAATCACATCAAATTGATTCATCGCTTCTTGCCACTACAATTACTCCATTACGTATGAGTGACGAAAACGTGTACATCCTTATACCAAAAATTCATTGGGCTGCGTACTCGCAATTTGTTTTAAAGCTCTTAATACAAGGTTCAAAATTTTGGGAAAACTCATCGAATTTTTTGAAATTTTGTGCAGAATGTTTAACGTTGATTTACGCTATTTATGTTGAATTATATTTTAATAAAAAACTTTACAAAAAATTTCGAAAGGAAAGTATTCTTGCTATGGCAAAATATTCCCCACGGAGTCATTTGTTTGAGTCACTGTATATTAGATAGATGCGCGTGGCGGCTTTTTAAACACTCCCATTCTTTCTATAAACCCTGTTTACTATATATATGCAAAATTTCAAAACTATATTACAGTTATTTGAATTTTGGCCAGAAAATGTGGCCCTAGGAACCATAGTGCAACGATTGGAATTTAAGTGTACTTTGCGCAATCCATAAAAAGGGAGATCTCACAATCACCACCAGCTACGTGGGATAAGTCTCCTAAACATCGCATATAAAGTTCTATCGAGCGTATTGTGTGAAAGATTAAAACTCACCGTCAACAAACTGGTTGGACCTTATCAGTGTGTCTTTCGACTCGAAGAACCAACAAAAATTATCATGTGCAAATTTTGAAAAGAACCCATGAAAAGAGAAACGATACACACCATCTTTTCGTCGGAAAGGTGCTGCCTTTATGCCGGGATGTCCGAAATTGGTATCGCCGCAAAACTCCTCTCCAAGCCGTTCGATATCAAACAATGTTTTAGATAAGGCGACGTGCTATTGCGCGATTTCTTCAAGCTGGTGCTGGAGAAAATAATTCGAGCTGCAGTATTTGATCGAGCAAGTACAATCTTGTATAAGAGTACAGGACCTGACTTCGCTTGGAATCCCCATTTGGCGCCACGTAGCGAAAAGAAAAAACGACTTTATTAACACAGCTATAATCGCGTAAGCGGTGTCTACGCTAGTAAAAAAGAACTCAAATACTAGCTTTGTTTCATAGGCATTAAATAATTCATAAAAATTGTAAACAATAAATATGTTGTGTTAAGGAGAAAACAAGTTCAATTATTTAAAGTACTCTAAAGTTAATCTATTTTCATCGCAAGAAAGCGATTTGGTTAAAGTTTCTCTAAATTCCTCACATAAAATGGGGCATTTCCTGCTTTTCCGGAAGAAAAATTGTGAAAAATGTTTTGTTTTCCCTTTCAGTAAATAATTTTTTAAGTCATTTCGACAGAATATATCGAAGGGCTTTTGTGTAAAAGCTTTTAGCAAAGCTTGTTTCCTTTTTTTAGCACTGTTTATACAAATACCACAATGAAACATAGTATTGTTACCAGCAAAATACTACATTGCTCGTACGGTATTTTGCTAGTATTTGGTGACACAAATATGGTATTGTTACTACATGCCTGTCTCGAGTATTATGGAACTAAAGTTTTATTTGCAATATATTTGTTGCGTCAAGCGACAAAATATATATTTAGACCTAAAACTAAAATTAAGAAAAATGAATTATAAAAAATTATAAATATTGAATTATATTAGTATTGTATACTTACCCTAATAATGTTATATATACTTACCTTAATCTATTACTATAATTACTATACAAATGAATTACTCACCTCTTTTTGTACGTACCTGTATACTTCCAGTCAAACTGTTCTATCCCGTTAGTTTTAAGACTTAGGCTAAGTAACTAGATGAACTGAAATAAAGAAATAATTGTAATTGAACCATCGAACCGTGCGCACGCGTCTTCATTTTTTATCGCAATTAACTATCGTGACAGGCAATTAGGCTTATTAATTTTATTGGCGCATTCCCAAGTTTCATTATCGCTTCTCAAAAACGCTTGAGAATTTTTCATGGCGCCCGAGCAGGGACTTAGTGCGTGAGCTAAGAATATTTTATTTGACTTTCGTTTTCGGTCTAATTAACAATTATCGTTTTAATTGCCTGTCAATCGTCGGTTTTCGGTCTTCGCGAAGTGAAGTGGAAAAACCAAATTAAAGAACATAAGCATTAAACAAAAAACAAAGAAATATAAATTGGAAGTGACCAAGTTGTGCAGTGCAGTGACAGTGATACCTAACTACATGAAAAATAAAAAGAAAACATAAAATATAAACACGAAACTAATGTGAGATTAAACAGGAAAAAGTGGTGGCAAAATTAGTTAATACTTACATATATACATATGTCCATACGAGGACACTGATTAATGCTTGCATACATATGTACGTGAGTACCTTGAAAAATAAAGTGGCTAAATATAAAAGCAAATATACATATACATATGTGGAACAGAAAATTTAAACATAATATAAAAACAAAATATAAATATACAACGTTAAAGTGGAGTGAAGTGACGTGTACAGCGGCAAACCTTTAAAAAAGGAACATAGGTAGTGATAAAACAGAATACCTACATATACGTACATACATATATGCGCGTATACGTGACGTGGAGAAGGTGCGGCAAACAGCCGGCGCACCAGGTAACGGGTGCGATTTACTGAAAGCAGTGCAAAAAAAAGCAAACTACAACAAAACAAGTGCACTTTCAGTTTTTGGCTCTCCCTTTTCACTTTATATTAATTTGATTTATTGTATTGTATTGTATTTAGTGTACATACATATACATACATATATATTAATACATACTTCTACATACACGTATGTACGAAATCAAAGTAAATAAGGGATTTTGGGATTTTGCGGTAGCCCTTTATTTGGAAATAAAGGTGTAAAAATTATTAATTGCAAAATTAAATTATCTCGTTTTTCGCAATTTTTTTCGATCCGCGAGAAATAAAAAACTATAACTAATGGTTTGTACAACCAATAAATTAAATAATTAAAAGCTGCGATTCACCACCCTCGGGGGGACCCTCCAGCTTATAACAATTTAAGATTCTCTGTGATTCACTACCCAAGGGACCCTCCAGAGAATTATAAAAAAAAATTAATCCAACCAAAAAATTTTTTCAAGAAAACAGTAATTAAAGGCTCGATCAGCCATATAATAAAAATGTATTGAAACCGCGATTCACCACCGCAAGGGGGACCCTCCGGTTTATAATTATCGGTCGTTTTTTTCCAAATTTTTGTCGATTTTCGTTCGGACATTTTCCGATTAAATTACTTTTTTGTGCTATTGCTCATTTTGCGCATTTATCGGTCTGGCTTTCGTATACTTGGGAATCGATATTATTTTTTTCTCGTTTTCGTAACCGATTCCAAATATATTTGTTGCCAACTTTTATTGCTATTGGTTTGGCTTTCGTATATTTGGGAATCGACATACATACATATATTTTTTCGTTTTCGCCATATCGATTCTTGGTATATCTGTTGCCAACCGTAATAGTCTTTTTTCGGAAATTTAATTTAAACAAGCAAAATGAGCAATCCAAAGCCAACTCTCGCAAACCTGTCTCCAAGTAAGGAGTTGACGGACTTAAAATCGTTAACACGTCAAAGGACAGTGGCGAAAAGTAGTATTTTGCGCATTAAAACGGGCCTTCTTGAAAAGACTATGTCTTTAGATCCAATAGAATTGGAATGTCGTTTAGATATATTAAATTCACATAGTGAAAAATTGATGAAATGCCAATCAAAGATTGAAGAAATTGATGAGGACGACATGGCCCGAGGGGAGTTAGAGGACATAATCGTTGAAACGAAGTCCATAATTAAGTCAATTTTAGCAAAAAATAAAAATTCACTTGCCGAAACATCTTTTGTAGCTTCTCACAGCTCAAAGCTCCCTAAAATGAATTTGCCGAAATTCAAGGGAGAGTATTCCGAATTCAAAAATTTTATGAGTTTGTTCGAGAGCTTGGTTCATAACGATCCAAATATCCCAGATATAGAAAAATTTAACCATTTGGTAAATTGTCTATCTGGAGAGGCTCTGGGAACAGTTAAAGCGTTCCAGATGTCGGATGAAAATTATCCGAAAGCGTTGGCAAGTCTCAAAAAAGTTTATGATAATAAATGTTTGATATTTTTCAATACAATAGCTAAACTTTTTGAGCTGCCAACAATCCCAAAGCCTTCTGCGCCTTCCCTGCGTTCAATGATTGACGAAGTGTCAGCGGTATATGACTCATTGCTATCGCTGGGCGATGAGAAACATATAACAAACGCTATTATTATACACATAGTGATGACAAAGGTTGACCCTGCCACCCGATCCAAATGGGAAGAAGCGCTGGACTATGACAAACTGCCACTATGGAAGGACTGTGAAGCCACCCTAAATTGACGATACCAGCAGCTATCAGCGGAAGGAGCATCACACTCTAGGACGAAGCCCATACCTACAAGCAATTCGAATCATGGGAAACAAACACATATGGACAGGACCAAATCAGCGCTAGTTGCTGCAAATACGAAGCAGCCTCTTTGCCAACAGTGCAAATCTAAGGACCATCATTTGACTGCCTGCCCCACCTTCAAGGCGCTTCCGATGCAGCAGAGGTTCGAGTTTGCCAAATCGGTACCCTTATGCATAAATTGCTTGCGTAAGGGGCATACCGTTTCCAAATGCATAGCGGATCGATGTCGTGTGTGCAATCGATCGCATCACACATTGCATCAGTATCCGGTTTCCTTCCCTGCTGCATCTCATCCGCAACCATCCACCACACATGCCATGCATACAGCCAGTATGCCGGATCGGGTCATGTTGGCAACAGCAGTAATTCTAGTGAGGACCAGCTGCGGAGATTACCTGCCTGCGAGAGCCTTGCTGGACTCAGGCTCCCAGGTCAACTTTATGACGGAGGACTTGGCACAAAAGTTGCGGATTCGACGTCAGCACAAAACATTAAGCGTAGTTGGAATTGGCAATTCCAATACAAAAGTGGGGTCAAAACTGAACGCGTTTGTCAAGTCGCGGTTAAATAATTTTGAATTTTCGGCGGAATGCTGGGTAATGCGAGGCATTTCGGCAAATCATCCAGACCATAACATTAATGTTAGTGGCTGGAAAATTCCGCACAATATTGAATTGGCGGACCCAGAATTCCACAAATCTAAAAAAGTGGATATCCTATTGGGTGCTGAAACATTTTTCGATCTTTCAGCTGTTGGTCAAATTAAAAATGGTCCTAACCAACCAACTCTTCAGAAAACCCTTTTAGGATGGATTGTGTCTGGCAAATACGCCAGTAATATAAGTTCTCCTCCCAGATTACATAGCACATTATGCCAAGCTGAAGAAGGCTTAACGTGATTCGATTCAGTAGTCCAAAAATTTTGGGCTCTAGAAGAATTACCTTCAGAATCAAATGGCATCAAATTTACACCAGAGCAACAAGAGTGTGAAAAGTTTTTCGTTAATACTACTCAAGTATTGCCTTCAGGACGAATGAATATAGAGCATTGGGTCACATGAGCCCAACGAACAATAAGATCCCGAGTGAGCCACACTACTTCATTCCGCATCAATGCGTTTTAAGGCCCGAGAGCACAACAACCAAATTACGTGTTGTCTTTGATGCTTCAAGTCGATCTTCAACTCAAATAGCGTTGAATGAACTTTTGATGGTAGGTCCAACCATCCAAGAAGAATTATATTGAACTCTTCTTCGTTTTCGCTTACATAAGTATGCACTAACAGCGGACATTACAGAAATTGTCAACTTATTGAGCAAATTAAAATTTTTCGTCTTAACACCGTAACATACGGCACTGCGCCTGCTCCATTTCTCGCAACACGGTGTTTGCAAATGCTCAGTGATGCCAATACAATGAAATACCCACTCGGTTCATTGACCATCAAAAGAGACTTTTATGTTGATGATTTATTAACAGGGTCCGAAAATTTTGAGTCTCTAGATCTTTTGAGAAGTGAGGTAATTAAAATATTAAACTCGGCAGGATTCACCTTAACGAAGTGGTTTTCGAACCACCCTAAATTTTTCGACGGTAAATGCACTGAAAAGTCATTAAGCTTCAATGACAAAAGTTCCACTAAAACGTTAGAAATCCATTGGTTGCCGAAAGAGGATTTGTTTCGATTTGTTTTAGATGACAATTTTAATGATATGCGAGCCACTAAACGAAACATATTGTCAGTTTCTGCTCGTCTTTTTGATCCTCTTGGATTACTAGCCCCACTAGTTACCAAAGCAAAAATCTTATTGCAAGAGCTTTGGATCCAAAAACTTGATTGGGATGAGTCGATTCCATTGCGCCTTGACAATAGCTGGCAGAAC
Source organism: Bactrocera zonata (assembly GCA_037783105.1). Classification (NCBI taxonomy): domain Eukaryota; kingdom Metazoa; phylum Arthropoda; class Insecta; order Diptera; family Tephritidae; genus Bactrocera; species Bactrocera zonata. The sequence goes on from JBAWJQ010003934.1 coordinate 143,674, forward strand.
TTTAAAGCCAACCTAATGCAGCTCTCATCGATAAGCATTCCTCGTTACGTAAACGTTGAGTCGAGTGATATCTGCCAAATACATGGCTTCTACGACGCCTCAATAAGGGCGTACGGATGCTGCATATACATACGAAGCCAATCTGCTAGTGGTATTAAATGCATGCTGCTTACTGCAAAGTCTAGAGTGGCTCCGCTGAAGAACAAATCTCTTCCGCGTCTCGAGCTCTCGGTAGCATAACTTCTTTCGAAATTATGGTCAAGAGTAGCGCCTATGTTGAGTCTTCTTCTTCTTTACTGGCGTAGGCACCGCTTACGCGATTATAGCCGAGTCAACAACAGCGCGCCAGTCGCTTCTTCTCTTCGCTACTTGGCGCCAATTGGATATTCCAAGCGAAGCCAGGTCCTTCTCCACTTGGTCCTTCCAACGGAGTGGAGGTCTTCCTCTTCCTCTGCTTCCCGCGGCGGGTACTGCGTCGAATACTTTCAGAGCTGGAGTGGTTTCATCCATCCGGACAACATGACCTAGCCAGCGTAGCCGCTGTCTTTTAATTCGCTGAACTATGTCAATGTCGTCGTATATCTCGTACAGCTCATCGTTCCATCGAATGCGATATTCGCCGTGGTCAACGCGCAAAGGACCATAAATCTTTCGCAGAACTTTTCTCTCGAAAACTCTTAAGGTCGACTCATCGGTTGTTGTCATCGTCCAAGCCTCTGCACCGTATAGTAGGACGGGAATTATGAGCGACTTATAGAGTTTGGCTTTGGTTCGTCGAGAGAGGACTTTACTTTTCAATTGCCTACTCAGTCCAAAGTAGCACCTGTTGGCAAGAGTAATCCTGCGTTGGATTTCCAGGCTGACATTGTTGGTGGTGCTTACGCTGGTTCCAAGATAGACGAAATTATCTACAACTTCAAAGTTATGACTGTCAACAGTGACGAGAGTGCCCAGTCGCGAGTGCGACGACGGTTTGTTTGATGACAGGAGATATTTCGTCTTGCCCTCGTTCACTGCCAGACCCATTTCTTTTGCTTCCTTATCCAGTCTGGAGAAAGCAGAACTAACGGCGCGGGTGTTGAGGCCGATGATATCAATATCATCGGCATACGCCAGCAGTTGTACACTCTTATAGAAGATGGTACCTTCTCTGTTGAGTTCTGCAGCTCGAACTATTTTCTCCAGAAGCAGGTTGAAAAAGTCGCACGATAGGGAGTCGCCTTGTCTGAAACCTCGTTTGGTATCGAACGGCTCGGGGAGGTCCTTCCCGATCCTGACGGAGCTTTGAGTGTTGCTCAGCGTCAGTTTACACAGCCGTATTAGTTTTGCGGGGATACCAAATTCAGACATCGCGGCATAGAGGCAGCTCCTTTTCGTGCTGTCGAAAGCAGCTTTGAAATCGACGAAGAGGTGGTGTGTGTCGATTCTCCTTTCACGGGTCTTTTCCAAGATTTGGCGCAGGGTGAATATCTGGTCGGTGGTTGATTTACCAGGTCTAAAGCCACACTGATAAGGTCCAATCAGTTTGTTGACGGTGGGCGTTAATCTTTCACACAATACGCTCGACAGAACCTTATATGCGATGTTGAGGAGGCTAATCCCACGGTAGTTGGCGCAGATTGTGGGGTCTCCTTTTTTATGGATTGGGCATAGCACACTTAAATTCCAATCGTTGGGCATGCTTTCGTCCGACCATATTTTACAAAGAAGCTGATGCATGCTCCTTACCAGTTCTTCGCCGCCGTGTTTGAATAGCTTGGCCGGCAATCCATCGGCCCCTGCCGCTTTGTTGTTTTTCAGGCGGGCAATTGCTATTCGAACTTCTTCATGGTCGGGCAATGGAACGTCTGCTCCATCGTCATCGATTGGGGAATCGGGTTCGCCTTCTCCTGGTGTTATGTGTTCACTGCCATTCAGCAGGCTGGAGAAGTGTTCCCTCCATAATTTAAGTATGCTTTGGGCATCAGTGACTAGATCACCTTCGGGGGTTCTACAAGAGTATGCTCCGGTCTTGAAACCTTCTGTAAGCCGCCGCATCTTTTCGTAGAATTTTCGAGCATTACCCCTGTCGGCCAGCTTATCAAGCTCTTCGTACTCACGCATTTCGGCCTCTTTCTTTTTCTGTCTACAAATGCGTCTTGCTTCCCTCTTCAACTCTCGGTATCTATCCCATCCCGCACGTGTTGTGGTCGATCGTAACGTTGCGAGGTAGGCAGCCTGTTTTCTCTCCGCTGCGGCACGGCACTCCTCGTCGTACCAGCTGTTCTTTTGCGCTTTCCGAAAACCAATGGTTTCGGTTGCAGCTGTACGTAAGGAGTTTGAAATGCCGTCCCACAGTTCCCTTATACCGAGTTGTTGACGAGTGCTCTCAGAGAGCAGGAGTGCAAGCCGAGTAGAAAAACGTTCGGCTGTCTGTTGTGATTGCAGCTTCTCGACGTCGAACCTTCCTTGTGTTTGTTGGCGTGCGTTTTTTGCTGCACAGAGGCGGGTGCGAATTTTGGCTGCAACAATATAGTGGTCCGAGTCGATGTTAGGACCTCGGAGCGCACGCACATCTAAAACACTGGAGACGTGTCTTCCGTCTATCACAACATGATCGATCTGGTTGGTGGTTTTTCGATCCGGAGACAGCCAGGTAGCTTGATGTATCTTCTTATGCTGGAATCTAGTACTACAGATAACCATATTTCGGGCCCCGGCGAAGTCGATCAGCCTCAACCCATTTGGGGATGTTTCCTCGTGGAGGCTGAATTTACCGACCGTAGTGCCAAAGATACCTTCTTTGCCCACCCTGGCATTGAAGTCGCCAAGCACGATTTTGACATCGTGGCGGGGGCATCTCTCATAAGTGCGCTCCAAGCACTCATAAAAGGCATCTTTGGTCACATCGTCCTTCTCTTCCGTCGGGGCGTGGGCGCAAATCAGCGATATGTTGAAGAACCTCGCTTTGATGCGGATTGTGGCTAGACGTTCATTCTCCGGAGTGAATGATAGTACTCGGCGACGGAGTCTCTCTCCCACCACGAATCCAACACCAAACTTGCGCTCCTTTATATGGCCACTGTAGTAGATGTCACAAGGACCTACTCGTCTCTGTCCTTGTCCCGTCCATCGCATTTCTTGGACGGCGGTGATGTCAGCCTTTATTTTCACGAGGACATCAACCAGCTGGGCAGCGGCACCTTCCCAATTAAGGGACCGGATATTCCAGGTGCATGCCCTCAAATCGTAGTCCTTATTTCGCTTGCCATGGTCGTCATCAAAAGGGGGGTCTCTCATCCGAGGCTGTTTGGTTGTTTTCATTGGTGCGTTTTTTTACGTGGCGGGTCCCAAACCCAGCGCACAACCCTAAGTAGGGGATATTTCGCCTTCTCACTTTAGCACGCCTTCAAACGGATGTTCTTAGGCTACCCAGAGGATACTTGGTCAGAGACCGGAAGTCGTGAGCTGCTTGAGTCATATGTAAAAGAATCGTTTCTGGCCACTCCCAAGTGAATGGCGATCAAAGAACTTTCCTCACTTGCGTGAACTTCTACACATGACTCCATCCTCCATGACTCTATGTTGAGTCGACATTTCGAAAATATTACATTTTGGACAGACTCTGAAATCGTTTTACATTGGATTAAAACACATCCATCTTCACTACAACCTTCGTCGCAAACAGAGTGTCCGAAATCCAAGAGTTGACTGACAAAGTACATTGGCGACATGTGCCAACGAAACAAAATCCTGCGGATCAAGTGTCTCGGGGTTGTGACGTGGACGAATTGAATAATTCAATATGGTTTGGCGGTCCACAGTTCCTCCTAGAAGACCCTGTATTATGGCCAATTAATAACCACTTCCAGCTCTCACCAGAAGACGAAGCATTAGAGAAGAAGAAAACCACATTTACATTAGTTTCGACTGCTGAGAAAAATTCAATATTGGACCTCATTGAAAAATTCTCTTCTCATAAAAAATTGCTTCGTGTGGTCGCATATATATTACGATGGATCAGGCGACCACCAAATTCCTCCAGGGGCCAAGATCTGACTTCAGAAGAGCTAAACTTGAGCTTTCTAAAAATTGCACAGGTGGTCCAACATTCAGAATTTTCGGATGTTATTCAAAAATTGCATAAAGGCACCACCCTACCCGCAAACTTGCAAAAACTCAACCCGTTTTTGCATGAGTACTCGGATAAGTCGCTGTCGTTCAAATTAATTCGAGTAGGAGGTCGCTTATTAAATGCACCTCTCCCATACGATGCCAAATTTCCTCTTTTATTAAATAAAAGTTCGCACTTCGTTATAACGTATTTACGGTTCCTGCATATTCGAAATCACCACGCTGGGGCTAAAGCGTTGGTTGCGCTTCTTCGAGAACGCATATGGCTAATTAATGCCCGAGAAGCTTGCAGTAGAACCGTAAAAAACTGAATACATTGTTTCCATTACAAGCCGAAGTTGCAAAACCAAATAATGGGAAATTTGCCAGTCGAAAGACTTCGAGCATTACGGCCCTTTCTTATATGTGGCATAGATTTTTGTGGTCCGATATACACAACTCTAAAAATACGCGGTCGACCACCCGTAAAAACATATATTGCAGTTTTCGTTTGCTTCACTTCAAAAGCAGTACATTTAGAATTAATTTCGGACCTATCTTCTAATTCATTTATTCTCGCCCTAAAAAGTTTCATTGGACGCCGAGGGATGCCGACGAAGATATTCAGCGACAACGCCACCAACTTCGTCGGCGCCGACCGCAAGCTGCGCGAGCTGAAAGAGGCATTTCTAGCCCAGTCAGCAGACCTGAAGAGATTCACAGCAGACGAAGGGTGCAGCTTCATCTTTATACCACCGCGGGCGCCGCACTTCGGCGGATTATGGGAAGCCGCGGTGAAGTCCGCCAAGCACCACATCGTTCGCGTAACCGGCAACACGCTACTCACAGCAGAGGAGTTAGCAACAGTGTTGGCCGAAGTGGAGGCCATCCTCAACTCTCGCCCCCTAGTACCTCTGAGCCAAGATTCCAACGACGGCGAGGCGTTAACACCAGCGCATCTTCTAATAGGATGCTCCCTGCGGGCATTATCCCCAGAGAAGGTGCCAGTGGACCCAGTTCGTTGTTGCGAGAGATGGCAACTTGTTTGCTGTCTCAAGCAACAGTTCTGGCGACAGTGGTCCAAAGTATACCTGACGGGCCTTCAGGAGCGCAACAAGTGGCTGCACCCCAAACGCAATATGCAGTTCAACGACCTCGTTCTCGTCCACGAGGACAACGTGCCGCCGCAGCAGTGGGTACTAGGGCGCGTCGTCGCAACCGTCGAAGGGCAAGACGGCAAGGTGCGAGTCGCAGAAGTAGAAACCAAGACGGGCACGATTAAGCGCCCCATCCACAAACTGGCTGTCCTTCCACTGGATATTGAAGAAATCTGATCCTGTCAAGGTGGCCGGTGTTGCGTCAAGCGACAAAATATATATTTAGACCGAAAACTAAAATTAAGAAAAATGAATTATAAAAAATTATAAATATTGAATTATATTAGTATTGTATACTTACCCTAATAATGTTATATATACTTACCTTAATCTATTACAATAATTACTATACAAATGAATTACTCACCTCTTTTTGTACATACCTGTATACTTCCAGTCAAACTGTTCTATCCCGTTAGTTTTAAGACTTAGGCTAAGTAACTAGATGAACTGAAATAAAGAAATAATTGTAATTGAACCATCGAACCGTGCACACGCGTCTTCATTTTTTATCGCAATTAACTATCGTGACAGGCAATTAGGCTTATTAATTTTATTCGCGCATTCCCAAGTTTCATTATCGCTTCTCAAAAACGCTTGAAAATTTTTCAATATTTATATGAAAACAAAAAAATTAATATGTAGAAACAATATTATGTTATTAATGAAAAGTGCATAATATAAGTGCAAAAGACTATTAAAATGTGAAAAAAACTAATTAAAAATAGTGAATTTTTTTAAGTTTTCAATACAAATATCTTAAAAACTATAAGTCAGTGGCAACAATACTTATATATTTTCGTGATCTGGAGAACGTCCACTTGCCACTAATACCAATTTTAACCCTGAAATAGGTAGATACTATTCTAAATTTCAGCCCTAATTCGCTTCTATAAATAAATGTTATATTAAATATTGCAAAATTAACTTTTATTCAATATTGAACTATTCAGTTCTTTTTCACATAATAAAAGGTTTTTTGCACTATTTATTACAAACTAAATATGAAGAAGCGAATTAGTGAAGTATTAACAAAATTAAAAATATAAATGAAAAATTCATTATAAATTGAAGAAGCACGTACTTAAAGAACTTTAGATGTAAATGTTTTAAAAATCATATTTTAGGGCATATACTACTATGAAATAAGGTGACATTCGAAGGATTTGGAGAGTTATTTTTTTTTTTTAGGTTGGTGGTGCTGTCAATCACATTTATGTCAAATTTCATGTCAAAACATTCCTTAGTGTGTGAGATACGTGTCGTTTTGTGAGCTACTAAAAGTGAGTTTTTCGTTTTTTGCGATGTTGAAATTTGTTGAGCAAAGAACTTGCATAAAATTTTGTTTACGGAATCAATTTTCTGCTGCGGATACGTTGAGGATGGTGCAGAAACCTTTGGTGATGAGGCTATGTCTCAAAAAAATGTTTACAAGTGGTATAGTGAGTTCCAAGCCGGCCGTGAACGTGTCTAAGACGAAGAGCGTCCAGGGCGACCACCAACTTCAACCGACGACGCTTACGTTCAACAAATCAAAGATTTGGTGTTGAAAAACCGTCGATTAACAATTAGAGACCTTGCTGATGAAGTTGGCATATCGAAAGGCTCAGCCAATACCATTTTGAAGGATGTTTTGGGCCTCAAGCGCGTCAAATCTCGACTGGTACCGAAAACATTGATTTTTGGAAAAAAGGCGTCGCGTTGAAGTGTATGAAACGATGATTTCCGACTACCAGGGTGTCATGAAACGCATTATAACTGGCGATGAGACTTGGATCTATGCTTACGACCCCGATCGATTGACGGTGAGTTCGATCAATCGAGCGAATATCGTGCCAAAAGAGAGCCGAGTCCAAAAAAATCGCGCCAAAGTCGCTCAAAAATCAATGATAATGCACCATCCCATACTGCCCTCGTAATTCGTGATCATTTCGCCAAAAACACAACCCATATCGTTCCGCAACCACCGTATTCACCGTATATGAAGGCCATCCCGGAAAGTGACTACAACCAGTGTATCGAAGATTGGAAAATCCGGTGGCATAAGTGCATTGCATCGGGAGAATGAAATTGATTTGGAAGAATAAATAAAGAATTTTCAAAATAAATACAATGTCACCTTGTGGGCACAGTAGTGTATATTTTTTTCTTAATCTGGTAAACCTTCTGTATGCGTATGTACTTATTTCAACTCCGAATTCGGGGGATTATATTCTACATTTTTGACATGGGTCACAATTTTCATTTCAAATTCAATTATTTAAAGTGACTGACGAATGGTTTTTGCTATATTAAAAGATATGGCAACAATTTTAACAGCGGGCTTTTTTTGGTTTATTGTAATTTCTTTTGACGCCACGATTTGATGGTACGGATGGATAAAGACGCACCTCAGGCTTAAAAAATGTATACGCACATAACCACCTCAGATTTATAGTTTAGAAGATATTTGTATTTAAAGTTCAGAAGTTTGTAAAAGTAATATACGTTATTTCACTCACATTTTTCGATTAAATATTTTTAATTACACTGTACACATTGAAATATAGCTTAAATTTTCATTTATTGTGTATTTATATAAGAAAATAAATATATTTCAAATATTATTTTGCGCACCTAGTACAGTTTCAAAAGATTTATGTGTTTAGACTTATCACAAATATTAGTGTTGCCATATTTTGTATCGTGAAAAAAAAAATCAATTTCTGTTTAGCAGTTTTATTATTCTTTCTTTGAAGGGCGACCGAAAGCCGGCAGTGCAGAAAGAATCTCGACACGAAAGAACTCTGAACACCCCGGTGTTGTACCGACCAAGGTTATTTTTTTTTTTTGAAGCGCTGTGCAGAACGAAGTTCGACTTAAAAGAACTTTGAACACCTCGGTGTTCAGTCGTCATGTATTAGGACCAAATCTCCAAGCTTTGGCGCCTTTTCGGGAGTTTTCCAGCGGTACCTTTTGTGAAGGTCCTTTATATACACCTCCTTCCATCGGCGGCTGAAATAATGATGGAGAATTTTAATTCTTTCCCATCTATTTAGTAAGGATAGCGACTCCACGCCTGGCTCAGGTATAGCCAGAATAGGTGCTCCTTTAAGAAAGTGCCCTGGTGTAAGAGCTGTTAGATCTGAGGGATCTTGCGAGAGTGTCGTCAATAGCCGTGAATTGAGAACGGCTTCAATACGAATTAATAATGTTGTAAATTCTTCAAAGTTAAATTTGTAGTTTCCAGCTACTTTTTTAAAGTGGGATTTAAAGCTTTTTACCGCTGATTCCCATAAACCACCCATATGAGGAGCGCTTGGAGGGATGAACTGCCAGTTAATGCCTTGGGGAGCGTACTTTTGTACAATCTCAGGTGAAACTTGGTTGACAAAGTCCACAAACTGTTTTTCGGTGGCTCTTTGAGCACTTATAAATGTCTTGCCGTTGTCGCTCATGAGCTTTGACGGAAAACCACGTCGTCCGACGAAGCGAGCGAATGCCGCGAGAAAAGCCTCTTTTGTCAGATTAGTACATAGCTCGCGGTGTACTGCTTTTGTCGTAAAACAGACAAAGACAGCCACGTAGCCTTTCATCAGTGTGGGAGACCTTAGCATGGACGCCTTTATTTGAAAAGACCCAGCAAAATCGACACCTGTGATAGTGAAGGGCAGAACAAAGTTGCAGCGTTCCGGTGGAAGTGCTGCCATAATCTGTGTTCGCATCTTTTGTTTATGCATAGTGCAGATCTTGCACGAAAAAATGCATTTCTTATCTTTGGCTTGAGTCTTGGAATATAAAACTCTTGGCGGACTATTTGTTGCATGAGGCGGTGTTCTGCGTGTAATAATAGTACGTGGACATAATTGAGATATAATGTGGCAAGTTGCGATCTCTCTGGTATAACAATGGGATAACGTTCGTTATACGTTAGGCTTGAATTGACAAGCCGACCATTTGCACGAAGTAGACCCTTCGTAACTATGAATGGATTTCGTACTAGGAGTGAGCTCTTTTTATCGATCGGCTTCGATTCTCTCAGTACTGATATCTCTTGAGAGCTACCTTTGCTTTTTGTAAGTCTAGGTGCGTCACTGTATCGCCTTGGGGATATACTGTGCGTATTCCCTTAATTCTAAGTTTGAGTCGCTCTATGAATTTAAGCATGTAAGCGATTACTCTGAGGGCTCGGGGGTAAGATGAAAATCTCTCAAGGATGTCAGTATCATCCAATTTTGTGTGAAAGTAGTCGATCTTTCGACTTTCTGGGGCACTAATGTTGCGCATAGGCGATTGCGGCCAAGAATCTGGAGATTCTGTTAACCATCGGGGGCCATTCCACCAGAGGGTGGTGGTGGCAAGGTGCAGAGGTTTGCACCCTCTTTTACCTAGATCAGCAGGATTGTCAGCACTGGCTACGTGTCGCCAAGTGGCTGATCCCACTAGGTCAAGAATTTGAGACGTTCGATTGGAAATATACGTCTTCCATGCATGTGGTGGTTTTTCCAACCAGGCTAATACAATCTCGGAATCGGACCAGAGATATAATTTATTTTTTGCCATATTCAGTTGCGTTTGCACTATGGATGCTAGTTTGGCAAGTAGTAATGCGCCACATAGTTCTAGTCGTGGTAGACTTATTGTTTTTAAGGGAGCCACTTTTGCTTTTGCAACTAGTAAGTGGCTTGTGGTCGCCTTGTCGCTTTGTGTGCGAACGTATATAGTGGCGCAATATGCCTTTTCAGAGGCGTCACAGAAGCCGTGTAGTTCGACTTTGTGCTCTGGGATGTAATTTACCCATCGTGGGATTTGTATTTGTGTGATATCTTTTAGATTGCTCCCGAACTGGGACCACTTTTCTAAACGAAGTGGTTTTACTTGCTCGTCCCAGTCGGTATCATCTAGCCATAATTCTTGTATCATGATTTTGGCTTGTATCATAATTGGCGAAAGCCATCCTGCGGGGTCAAAAAGTTTTGCCACAGAGGAGAGAATCTGGCGTTTTGTAATGGCGGATAATGCGGATATGGACTCAGTCGTGTATGAAAACTTGTCCGATATCGCATTCCATTGGATGCCCAGAGTTTTTGTTGTACTTTCCTTTTCGAAAATAAGGAAATTAGTGTCCAACAAATTTTTGTTTGGTATATTTTTGAGTATATTTGGGTGATTTGCCGTAATCTTTTTTAATGGAAACCCTGCGGATCTGAGGACTTGGATTACTTGTGATAATGATTCGTATGCTTGTGGAAGACTGTGACTTCCAAGCAGAATATTGTCTACATACGTTTGTGTTTTTAACACCTGGGACGCCAGAGGAAATTCTGACTTGGTGTTTTCAGCCAATTCATGGTGTGTTCGAATGGCTACGTATGGGGCACAGTTAACGCCAAAGGTCACTGTTTTTAGCTTGAAGTCGCGTAGTGGACTATTGGGGGATTTTCGGAAAATAATTCGCTGAAAATCTTGATCGTCTTTATGTACGACTATTTGTCTATACATTTTTTCGATGTCCCCGTTGAACACGTATTTGAATATACGCCAGTTAACAATAAGCAGCATTAAATCAGGTTGGAGCGTGGGTCCCGTAAACAGGATATCGTTTAGGGAATTCCCCGAGCTAGTGGATCTTGAGGCGTTGAAGACAACTCTTACTTTAGTTGTTTTTTTTATCTGGCTTTACTACTGCGTGATGTGGCAAGTAAAATGAGTAGTATTTGCCATTGATGATTTTTTCGCATGAGCTTACTTCCTCCATATGATCTAAATGGAGGTATTCTTCCAACACACCATCATATTCTGGTTTTAGTTCACCTTTCTTAAGCAGGTTTCTTTCCATACTTTGAAACTGCTGTATTGCAGAGGTGCTAGAGTGACCTAAGGCGATTGTGTTAGGAAATTGTTGTTTTAGTGGTAGTCGTACGACATACCGACCATTATCTGATCTAGTAGTTGTGGCTTTGTAAAATTCTTCACAATACTGATCTTCGGGGGTTTTGATTGAAATGGGGGGGAGTTCTTCTATCTCCCAAAATTTTCTCAATTGTGAATTGAGGTACTCATTCGAGATTTCCTCAACTTGAGTTGTCATTGTTGTGACTGGTTCCGTAACTAGTCCACTTAGGATCCAACCGAAAATAGTCTTTTGTGCCAAAATTGTGTTTGAAATTTTCTCAATACCTTCGAGTATTATCTGTGGTATGAGATCGCTGCCTAATAGAAGGTTTATTTGAACGGGGGTGTTGCAATTGGGATCTGCTAACTTGAGGTGTAAAACCTTTTCCCAATGCTTGCTATTTATATGATAGCTTGGTAACATATTGGTTAATTGCGGTAAGACTATAGCTTCTGCTTGTATTCTTATATCCGCTTGGGGGGAAAATAGGGTAATGGGGCAGATTTTATTAGAGTTTTGAACTACTCTTCCGCCCATTCCCGTAATTTCAAAGTTGGCTTGTCTTGTTGGCAGTTTTAGCCTATTTTGTGCCCTAGACGCTATGAAAGATCGTTGTGATCCTTGGTCTATTAGGGCTCTGAGCTTAAACAGTTCTCCTCGATGTTCGATGGAGACGACTGCTGTGGGTAGTAGTACCCTACTTTGGTTTTCGCTGTGTAGCGTTTGAGTTTTTAATGCCTTTGAGCAGCATGGTGCTTCTTGGCAATTTTGTGGATTTGGCACTTCAGGATTTGTTGTGGCAACTAAACCCGTGGCTCTTGATATTTGCGCTATTTGGGGGTAAGCTGGAAAAATTATTTATATGAAGCATCGAATGGTGTCGTTTATGACAATAGACGCAGTTAAATTTGCTTTCGCACTCTTTGAGTGTATGCGCATGTGACAGACAGTTTGTACAAAGTCTTTGAGTTTTCACGAAATTGTTGCGGTCGATAATATTCATTTTTTTTTAAATCTCTCGCAAGATTTGAGCTTATGCCCTCCTGTACATAGTTCGCATGATCTATATTTCGTCCCCTCAATATAACAATAGCGTATGTGCTCATACACCATTATTTCTTTATTGCATATTTAGAATCTCCATCATTGATTCTATGTCTGGTCAAAATTTCGTCAAATTCTACTTCCACAAAGTGGGTCAAAATGTCATTGGAAAAAAAGGTGTATAATTTCATGTTCAAAAATTTCCTTCAATAAGTGTATAAGCTCATATGCGTTATTTTGCTTGAAATTGCCACTGCAAAGTTGTTAAAAGAATAATAGTGTATGCGCATTATACTCCATTTTAGCCTGTAGAAATAGATACAATTTATCAAAACTTTAACTCATAAAATAGCTTATAATAATATACACTATTGTTTGAGAAATAGTTTTATTCCGACCATTTCTATTCTCCACATAAGCTGTTTTATTCAGATTCGATGCACTCTGCAATAGAACGTGCGAAGAGAAGTATATGCGTTTATTCGCCGGAAGAATGGGCAACTATAATGAGACTGGCAAGACGGAAAAACCCATATGCTGTAGAGAGGCTTCAATACAGTGATATGATTGATCTCAAAGCCATATTTTCGAGTTTAGGCCATAGCCTTAAGAAAAATATAAAAAATGACTCGGTAAATTGGCTTAATGTTAAATTACTCCAAGTGAACAAAATTCAACGAAAACAATTATTATACAAGGAGGAATGGGATGGAGGCTTGAAAGTAATTGATATTGGAGGAGCGCGAAAAACAAAAGAGGGGTTCAACTTTTCGTTTACTGGCAAATACAATAAAGAGCTGCCAATTTGTAATCGAAAGCTGCATGATCTTCAAAATTTTTGTAAAAAGAGTGCAATTCCTCGTGACTCGCAGTCATTTTTTTTAACTTACGAGGTGGAAACAAGCGAAATTGTTTAGATGAGCCAGATGTAGCAGAGGAAGAGAATGAAGACGAATGAATTTCTAGTTATTTTTGATTTACGCAATGTATACCTTCATTTGTCATAATTTTTTGTTTATAATAACCCAAATTGGAAAGAACTGAATAAATGCCACTGAATTAACAAAACTATGAATTAATTACTGTTTTATAATGTTACAAATTGATATTTTTGAGATCAAATATTTTATTAAAAATACCGTAAAATTATTGAATAAAACAGCGTATACCATACAAAATAAAATAGTGTATCAGATACATCATACGAATTCCTTAAAAAATAAAACGGCCTATATGGAGAACTTGCGCTTTGAATAACATAATTATGGTCTTAAAGGATGCGTAGAATAAAAAAACTTGGTAAATTTAAAGACAAGAAACGGTATAATGTACTCATCGAAAAATCCACTATGAAGAATTTTTATTTACCGCGATATTGAGGTTTTAATAGACATCTGATTTGACAAAAGCTTTAAACTCGATTTTCTCAAAACCCAAAACAAATTATACGCTATTGTTATATTGAGGGGACGATTTATTCTGTTCAGATGAGAACGATTGTGTTTTGAAGAAGCTTCTATTCAAATTGTTGTTGCTATTGGCTTGGGGCTTGTGGAAGCTTCTATTGGAGTCTTGCTGAATACCTTTTGGTTTACTTGTATTTATTTTTTTGTCTACCCTTTCTGTGATTTCGTACTGGGTAGTTAGAAAATCTTTCATTTGTTGCCACGTTGGGCACTTTTTCCTTGATGAGAGCGATTGCTCCCACAATAATAAAGACTTTTCTGGTAATGCTGATGTGCATATATTTACCAGTATAGGGTCCCAGTTGTCTGTGGGAATGTTTTGTGTCGATAAAATTGACAAACATGAAAAATTTCTGTCACATGCGGGCACCTTGAGGTGGATGCCTGAACTTGCCTCTTGACTTTGTACTTGTGGCATCTCTACTCGCGGAAGTGGAGTAAGTGCAATTGCTTTAATTAGTTTCAATTGATCAGTAATCATTGCTTTCGTTTCTTCAAATTGGTCTAAGCAATTTTCATATTTGGCGTAAGCCGAGGATTTGAAATTTTCTGGTAGATCTGAGTCATCAGATTCTACTATTGCGTCATAAGAAGCTTGGAGACGTATCCAAAAATTGTCCAGATTTTCTTGATTTTTAATGCCGATTCAGAATTATCTTGAATCGGCGAAGATGAAAATCGAGTGCAGTATTTTATAAAACTGTCACTCTCAGAAATAAATTTACTGTATATAATGTCTTTCCCCCTTTTTTGGTTTTGTAACACCTTGCTTTGAGCGTGTAGCTTCTGCAGGTGTACATGGACTTTTTTCGTCCGAAATCATTTTTGGAACTTTCAGTAGTTGTGAAGATTTAGATTCTTTGGAATCTGCGTTCATTTAGAACAAATAAATTAACGAAATATGTTTTATTTTATTTTGTTGATCGGATTATATTGAATAACGCGTTTCGTTTTAATTAATCTCGAATAAGGTATAAAAGTATTACCGAATTTATTTATTAGTATTTTATTGTTAATATATGCAATATTTATTTTATTAATTTGTTTTGTGTTTGTATGTCTTATAGGGTATACCTGTAGACGAAACCGTTTGTATGTACTTGCGACTGAGTGCTCGTATAAGAGATTAGTGCTTTTTGTACATATGTACATATAACGGGTTATAACTAAAAATCTGCACTAATTTCAATTGCCTGCAGTTTTGTTATTTTTAGTTTTCAAATGCTAATATTACGCAATTGGGGAACTGATTGCATCATCTTTTTGACATGTAATTTGTAACAGCTTACAAATTCAATTAGTACTTAAAATGGCTTCTAAGCAGCAACACCTCCGCGACCGCGTTGTACAGTTTTATAAAAAACATGAAACCGCCGGAAAAAAGTTTACGTGTGCGCATTTTATGGTGGAAGGCGTCTCCAGAAGGACGATATACTCAATACTAAGTACTCTAAAAATAGAAAGGCAACGGGGTTCTGGAAGAAAGCCGACTATTATGACGCCCCAAAACGTTCGGAAGCTGAAGACATTGTTCAACAATAAGGATTGCACAAGTCAAACCGAAGTCGCACGAAAATTCGAATGCTCACAGCCATATATCTGCAAAACGTTAAATATACTTCACATTAAAGCCAGAAAAAAGCAGCGTTGTCCAGGGTACACCGAAGAGCAGATAAGTCAAGTTAAATCACAATGTCGGTGGATGTGCAAGAATTTTAGTGGAAAATCATTAATTTTGGATGTTGAGAGCTACTTTTCACTCAGCGGGCCATAAATGCCGGGCAACGATGTTTATTACACAGACGATATGTCTATAACGCCTCCCGAGATAAAGTACAAATTCAAAAAAAAATTTGAGTCCAAAGTTATGCTCTACATAGCAGTTTCTCCTAAGGGTATTTCTGAGCCATTCTTTAAGCCAAATGGACTGGCAATAAATCATGAGACGTACATTAATCAATGTTTGGACAAAATTTTGGTTCCTTTCATACATAAACACCATAAAAACGATGAAATCGTATTCTGGCCGGACAAAGCCTCTTCTCATTATGCAAATGCGACATTGGAGTTCTTGGTCAACAAAAACATCTACTTTGTGCCTAAAGAAAAGAATCCGACAAACTTACCACAATGCCGACCGATTGAGGATTTTTTTTGGAGAAATCAAAGCTTTAGTGTATAAAAATGGTTGGAAGGCTCAAAATTTGAAGCAGCTGACACGTCGCATCCGGAAGTGCCTTAAGGAAGTTGATACCAACGGTGTACAACGTGCTTGCTCATGTATCCTGACTAAACTGAGACGGGTTGCTGAAATGGACCGTATTTTGAAGTTCATTAATTTTTTCGTTTTTAAAATAATATAATTATACTATATAGAATAGCTTACCTTTTTGTTAATAGTATATTTTAAGTTACGTTGAAATAAAATTAGTGCAGATTTTTAGTTATAACCCGTTATACGCAATCCTGCTTGTTTTTGCTTATCAAACAACAAGGGGTATTGCCGAAAACGTGCCAATTTGGACTTTGAACATGTAATTTAAATTGTTCGTAATATTTAATTATTATTTTATTTTTATATGTAAATATATTGTAATACTTTATACTTTTTCTACCGAACCGTTTAATAAGTATGTAATATTTTGAGGTACCCTCGTATGGTGTAATCACCTTTCCGTATATAATTATGTACAAGTATATATGCAAGCGTGCGTATATTGTTTCTCAGTGGAGCGAGCGCGCATAAACGGAGTTGAGAAATGAAATAATCGTGTGTGCACTTTGATTCGTAAATGTGCACTCTTTGTATATTCCGTAAATATGTATGTACGTATGTATGTGAGTACGGTCTCTTGGCCTGTACTCCAATGTTATCAAATAGTTGAGTTTATAATAAATATATAAATATACGTATGTATTTTCAAAGTGTAAATATCAACGCATGTGCATCAAATTGGTGCATACATACATGTACATCTGTAATATTTTTTCTTTTATTCGGTTTTCTTGACCTTTTCTCTTTTATTCCTATATATATATAATTGTTTTTTGTTTTTGCCTTTACTTTTGCTTACTTATTTAAGGCAATCCTGCTTATTGCTTGATCAAGCATAAGGGGTATCACCGGACATATGTGCAAGTGAAATACTTGAATTTTTTTTTTTTTATGTTTGTGGATAATTTGTGTTTTGATGCACGGAGGTAAGCATTAGTGGCCAATAAACAATCTTTATATATTTGGATATGTATACACAGTATATAAATATATATATATATAAATATATATGTATATACATATATATTGTCTGTTGTGCCAAACAGTTTTATTTTCGGTATTTCCGTTTTACCGAAAGTTACTTGTGACCGCTTGGCAACCGGTGTTTTTTGCAAAAACAATAAAAAAAATGAGAATAACTGGATGAGCTATTCTATGCAAATAAATTAAATTTGACGCAAAAATGATATATGTATGTATGTACATATGTACATGTATGCAAAATTGAAATGAAAAAATGCAGTACTGAAAGGAATCGATACGGCTCACTTTGTTATCCGTCATGGGATTTTGGGTATTACGGTAGGCCAATGTGTCTGATAGTTCCTATGAGGTGTTCCAAATCTTACCCTGGAATGCTGCGGTGAGTTCCTAGTGGTTGTTGGTTTTTTGTTGTTTTTACTCCGCGCCCGTTTTATATTAATATGTATTAGTTTCATACATATATGGTTTTAAATTCGCGCCCGCTGTTTTTGTTTTATTGTTTTGTATTTTTTTAATTAGGTGGTTTTTTTTCCTTGTTTTCGCGCCCGTTTGTTTTTGTTTTTGGTAACTGCTTATTATTATTTTTTTTTTTCACCGCACTGTTAAGTATATATGTATGTATGTGTATTCTTATTTGATATTAATTTCTTTATTTTCCTGTTTTTTGTCACTACCCAAACTTTGTTGTTGGGCTTTTTGCGGGCACATGAATTTTTGCTTCTTGTATTGTATATTTACATATAAACAAGCAAATTTTTGGAATCGATTGGTAAGTATGTATGCAGAATTATACTTTTTTTTCTTCTTTTTATATTCTATTTTTTCAGTTTCGGGCACTGTATTTTTCATATACTTATAATTTCACTGCACATATTATTTGCACTTGCGCTCTTTTTATTTTTTATTTTCTCTCTTTTTTTCCTTTGTCACTATGTTTGTATGTATATATGTATGTAATTTCAATTTCACTGCACATGCACTTGCCTTTGCACCTGCGCACTTATTCACTGTTGTTTGTCACCACTTAATATTTTAAGCTTTTTTTCCGCTTTGTAATCTTGTTTCACAATTTCCTTATTTTATTTTTATAAAAAATTATTATTTTTTTCTTTTCACAATAGTGCTATTCAATCCGGCTCGAAGGACCATATATAAATTAGTACTTACTTTTGCTACCCACTCCTTTGAGAACGAAATATATATTTTCTTTTTTTTTGGTTCACTTCAAGATGTATCGCAATTTTTATTGGAGGATAAAAAACGTTATAATAAAGATCTCCCTGGTCGGATACCAGTGGAAGCGTGACAATAATATAAAATCCAAAATGAATGTTGCAAAATGTATTAAAATTTGTGGACTCCCTGGTCGGATACCAATGGAAGTTTTACTGATGTATTTATAGAATTCTGCAGAAGAACACTCGCAATTAATTAGTGGGTTCCGCTGCTGCGCACTGAGGATCTCCAGATGCTGGAACGGTGGTTGAATTGCGCGCCGAAGATGACAAAAAGGTTGAAAAAGCTGTGCCGAAAAAAAGCAAGAAACGAAAACGTCCGCCGATGATCACTGCTCGAATTCGTGGTCGAAAGTGAACGTTCACTTCCAGGACGAAGCTTTTTGCTCGTTGGGCGGTGGTGGATTAGCAGCTGCGTGTATTGGTGTGTGTGTGTGGTGTTTTCTGCTGCTTCCAATGAATGTGTGGTGTGTGGGAAATCTGCTGTCTTCAGGTGTGGTGTATGTGCCAGTGTTGCTTGTGAGTGGTGTGCTGTGTGGTGTAGTGGCGCGTGAGGGCGGGAAGCTTAACTCATTTAGCCAAGTGGAAACCGTTTTTAAAAACACCATTTTGGAGTCGCTACGATCTCCACTCTGTTCCCTTTCTACAAGAAACTCTGTATTGACCTAATAATTTGAATTCCGATTTCGAAATTTGAGAAAATGTTTATTACAGGGTGTATTATCCGATAATGCAACAAAAAAAATCGATTTTTCAAAAATTTTACACTGAGACGATTCCTTAACCTCTTCAGACCCGAGCATGATCTAAACATGATTTTAATGTTTTTTTTTGGTTTTTTTGTAGTTGTGGAGGTATAAAAAAAAACACATGCTTTGAAAGATATAAAAATTTTTATTTGTAAGTATGGAAAAAACCGGTTGCACATATGTGTACTTCAGGTCTCACTTATGTTATTTCGAGTTGAGATTTTTCATGGTGTGATAGTATTCAAAACAATTATTTTTTAAAATACATAGGTAGATATTACATTTTACACAAATGGTGCGGCAGCGTGAAGAGCACTTCGGATGACGACATTTTGAGGCGAAGTTATTGTCTACGAATCTCGGCTGATGACCAACATTGTCCAGTCTGGTTTCAGTTTGTGGCTGTGGGATAATCTGGCGGCGTTTCTTTGCAGGAGGCTCATTGACATAGTCTAATTCGTCGTCGGTAACATTCAAACGAGATCTTTTAGAGGCATTGGTGCTGGAACGAGAAGTGGTTCCAGGAAGTTCAACTCTTATTTGTTCTAATTTGTCCTTGCGTTGGATGTCTTCTTTAGCACAGCAACGCCTGTACATAATCCAACAATTGACGGCAATTAGGTCAAGGAAATCACAGAAATACACCGGTATTAAGCAATTAGCCTGTCGCATAAGTCAATCCCACCCATACAGGTGTTGTGTTGCTGGCCGATCTATGTCAATTTTTCGCTTTTGTTTTTTACACCAACGTTTACAGGTATTTGCCGGAGTACCTCCTGTGCATATCGACAGCATTGTTACAGGCTTTGTATCCATCCATTTGACGATACATACTCGTTCGTCACTCCTTACTTTTTCATCCCAATGTCCTCTTTGCAGAACCTTATCCGCCTTCAGTTTCTTTGTTACTGGTCCAATACGTCCCAGAATTCTAGGCCCAGATACTTAAAAAATCAGTACAATATATTCATGTCTGAAGTACCCTCCGAAACAAGTACATTCTCTGAAATGTCTGGCCCACGAGGAGTCATTTCAGTAGTGCGCCACAACGCTGAACGCAGTGTATTCTGCGATTCCTCTCCTGAATTCGTCTCGTTCTGTACCAGTTCCACACCTGCATCTTCTTCGCCATCCATTTCCATGACATCTGCACCCTCTTCGCCACCCATTTCCATGATATCTGCACCTTCTTCGCAGTCCGTTTCCATGAAATCTGATGGTAGGTACTCATCATCGCTATCTCCAGAGAAATCCAAGTCGCTATCATTCAATAAAGCCTCAATTTCTCGGCCGTCTATGTTGAAACTGAAAATCGGTCATACATTACACAAAACTAATGTTTAGTCCTTAGGTACACATATGTGCACCACAGAAAACAAGGAAAAGTTACGCGGGTAGAATTAAAAAAAATGTAAAACCTACCTTTTCACACGATAATCCAACTTTTCAACTGTAGTATCCACTTTAAATTACCAAAAAAAGTGAACAATTAATTTTTAATTGATTTTCAAAGTTACTGAGTAGACGTCTCTTGCAAAAATTCTCAACTGTCATATTCAAATTAGATAAATACATAAAAAATAAGTGTTTAGGGCCACTTATTGAAAAATAGTGTAAACTTTGATAGCTTTAGAAGAATTTGTAGTACAAACCTTTACCATAAGATGTCACTAAGATGATTAAGTTCAGTGAAATTTAAAGTGCACATATGTGTACCCAGGGTCTGAAGAGGTTAAAAGCAAATCAGCAAACTCAACATACAATTTATAGTCTGAAGAAGTCTAGTTTACGTAGCTGGAACAGATCTGGATTTTTATATGGGTAAGAACTGTCAACTCCGCAGCATTCCTCCAAATTACTTTCGGGATATTTGCTGCCGCTACATCAACAATAATGTACTATATATTCTTAAATATAGGGTCTCCGAAGTTTTGTTTTGTGTGATAAAAACTTCGTGGCAAACCTAATATACCCTTTTCGGAATAGGAAGAGAGAAAATTTTAGAATAGCATCCCTAAAATTCTTAATTAAAATAGATATCGGCTGATAGTGAGATTCTCCAAATTAAGCCTCTACCGAATACAACGCCATATATGGTTTTGGGATTTGTTGCATTTGGCTTTGCACTAGCAAAGTGATGTAGCGGAACAAAATTGTAACGGTAGTTTTCTTCGGACAATTCTTTGTTGATATTTCAGATACTGTTTGATTTTGATAGGTTTTGTTGTTGTTTTCGTTTATTTTGTGAAGGTGTCTCACATGAGTAACGCTAAGTGTATTTCGCGTTTTCTTTGGACAAAATTTTTATCATAAAAATTAGGGCTTTTCTCCAAGAAAAAATTATTATTCGAAGGAAAAAAATAGTGTTCACACAATAAAAATACAAACCGATTGGAAGGTAAGTACTATAGGCACGCTTTTGTGCAAAATCGGACAAAGCCATGTATGGCCTTTCATGCAGTACATAGTATTTTTGCAAAAACTGTCGAAGCCATATGTGGCCTTTCATGCATTTTAGTAAAATTTTTTCAGAAATGGATGCAAGATCTTTTTATGGAAATTTAAGATATGTAAATATAGTCGATAATGGGCTTCAAAGCGACGATGATTATATATCCGAATCAGACGAAGAAGTTGTTGGAGCACAAGTTTCTGGCCAAGAAGATGTGTATATATCGGAGACCGATGAAAGCAGTTCCGAAGACGTATATGACGAGCCTAGTAGCTCAAACGCAAAACGCGCTAAAAAATCGAAACCAACAAACTGGAAAGAAAATAACTTGCCCCCGTATTTAAGTGAAAACTTTCCATTTCAAGGAGACATGGAGCTACCAAGTTTTATCGATGAATTAGAGACGCCAGCGGAGTTCTTTCAATTTTTCTTTGACGAAGATTTGATAAACTTTATAGTTGAACAATCGAACATACTTGCGCTGCAAAAAGACATAAATAAGCCGGCAAATATTACTAAGAGCGAAATAGAGCAATTTATAGGTGAGTTCAGCGTAAACACTGTGAAGAAACTTAGTGAAAATTTGTTTTCAGGCATAGTCTTATACATGTCTTTGATGAAATTACCATCATCGAGGCATTATTGGGATACTACAGTTGGCCAAGAATTTTTACGCACCATCATGACTTGCAATAGATGGGAAAACATTAAACGCTTTTTGCATTTCAACAACAATGAGGATATGAAATCGCCAGGTGAAGATGGATTTGACAAGCTGTTCAAAGTTCGACCACTTCTAAATAAAATCCGTGAAAAGGTACTGCTCATACCAAAAGAGGAGCAACTGGTTGTGGATGAGCAAATATTTCCCACAAAGTGCCGACATCATCTAAAACAATACATTCCGGCCAAACCGCACAAATGGGGTTTCAAGAATTTTGTTTTAAGTGGAGTTTCAGGATTTAGCTACGATTTTGATATATTTGCTGGAGCACAAAGTGATAAACATCCAGAGGGATCGCCGAATCTGGGAATCAGCGGAAATGTTGTTACAAGGCTAGCATTCACTGTACCGAGATATCAAAATTACAAAATTTTTTTTTGACAACTGGTTTACCAGCCCCGGTCTCCAAGTGCATCTCATGAAAAGTGGTTTATTGTCTTTGGGTACGGTAAGACTTAATCGAGTCCCTAACTGTAAGATGCCGACGGAAAAGGAATTGAAAAAGTTGGGGAGAGGAAGCATGGTGGAGAAGGTATCTAAAATCGACGGGGTCAAACTTGGCCTCGTTTCTTGGTTTGACAATAAAGTAGTAAATATTCTTTCAACTTTCGTTGGAAGCCAACCTATATCCACAAAGACACGTTTTAGTAAAAAAGAGAAAAAGTATATTGAAATTCATTCACCACAGTCTGTCGACGTTTACAATAATTATATGGGCGGCGTAGACTTGCTTGATTCACTACTTGGTCTTCATAGTATTCAGTTACGCACTAAGGTTTTGTACAAAAAGATTTTTTTCCACATGATTGATATGTGCCTTGTAAATTCTTTGATCTTGTGGCGCCGTAAGTCAGGGGAATTTATGCCGTTATTTAATTTCAAACTTGCAGTGAGCGAGCATCTTTGCAAGGTAGGAAAATCCCGAAAACGAGGGTGTCCAATTGCATCGGTATCAAACTCTTCATCTCCGACAACAAGCAGAGAAGGCACCAAAAAAAGTAAGCGTCAAGACTTTCCTTTGAATTCTATACGTACCGACTGTATTGGACACTTTCCGAAATGGATGAAAAATAGACAACTTTGTCAAAATGACTGCTCATTCCGTTCGTATCCTTTTTGTGAGAAATGTAATGTAATCTTGTGCTACAATGACAAACGAAACCGTTTCACACGCTTCCACACTAAGTAAAAGTAATATACTCCAAGCAACTTTGTATGCATAGAGAGCCATATATGGCGGCTTTTATTTTCTGGTAAAATATGCATTGTAAAATATTTTTTTCTACAAATATATGTAAAAGGATTCAAAATAAACGTATATTAGTGGAGTTTTATTTTTTTCCCCCCATAAAGAAGATGGCCATGCGGTAGAGGGTTAAGACTCTATACACATATGTGTGTTCTGTACAGCTAAAACTTTATTTAAAACAAAAAAAGCATATTTGCTCTTCTCGAAAAACAGTTCTGAATAAATACATCTAATAAATAAAAAATAAAAATTTGTAAAAATAAATACAACTTTAAAGGGTCGTTCAACTAGCTACTAAGTGTTTTCAAATAAAGCAATTAGTTGAAAAAAAGTTCAATATTTTTAATCAAAATCATCTTTTGTCCATTAGCGCTTGATTTTATTTAGATATTGTGTGGAATCGTTTCTCATTCCTTTTATGTCCTTTCGTTTAAGGGGTTAGGGGTAGTTAGAATTTTCAAAAATTTATCTTTTTTTTTTGCATTTTTGTTAAGTGTAATATCTTAAATACTCTCTGAAAATTTCACGTTGATCCGATAATTAGTTTCTGAGTTATTCGCCAAATAACAAAAAGAGCTCTGGCACTTCAAAGCGCTAGTGTGAAACTTTAAACGCGTTTTTCTCAAAACCATGTTTTTTTGAACTGGTGACAACTGTAACTCGAAAACCGCTCAGTAGATTTTAATGAAATTTACACTGCTTTTAGAATACATAATAAACTCGGGCCTGATCGAAGGATTTTTTTTTTTCAAAAATTTCGATTTTTTAAGACCAATTAACTGTGTATTTTTTCGCAAAAATTTAAAAAAAAGTTTCCTGAGGTCGCCATTTTGTCAATTTTTGAAAAAAAAAAAAAATCCTTCGATCAGGCCCAATTTTATCTATTCATAAAACTATTTTTTTTTTTGTCTAATTGAGTTTAGATGAATTAGATTGAGTTTGTCACCGCAAGTACCTTTTTTTTTTGGAACTAGGTCAACACAAACAACTATAATTTTGGAAATAAATTTTTTATTTTTTTTTTTGAAAATTTCGTGACTTCCAGTCAACACATCATATAATAATGCCATATTACTACTTTAACACGATTTAATAGCAAAAAAAAAAATACTGAAAGTTCTCATTTTTCGTGCCTCTGACTACCCCAAACCCTTTAATTTGTCAAAGTTTTATATTTTGATATACCTTTTTCGCATAGGAGTTAAATTAACCGACCTTTGCTTGATTTACCATATAGAATTAAAATCTTATTTTACTACAATAATTCTTAATCGAATTTAAATCGAGTTGAAAATGGAATGTAACTCTGCGCGTTGTTATCCACACTGTAAGTTTGGCTTTTAACTTTGTTGCTGTTGAGGTTATAAATTTGAGTTGTAATTTGTAATTTTAAATTTGAGAGTTGTACACTGATAAAATAGCAATCAGCTGATATCCAAAAATGAGCATGTGTATTGGTACCAAACGGCCCCACTGAGTCGGAGTGCAGCAATATAAGTATTTAGTCATTTTATATATTTTACATATTAAGAATATTAAATTATTAGATTATAAATATGTAAAACTCACAATCGTAAGAACACATACAGTTCACTAATCATAAATATGTATGTACAAATATGTTGAGCATGGATACATACACGCATGCACTAAAAAATCAACAATACCAACATATTTACTTTGGTTATAAACATATCTGCATATTCACATACATGCAAACATACAAATTATTAACACATAATAAATTAGTAAAGTTTCAATAATTACAGTCTAATCAGATTCCGGGATTCCGTTCGGCAAGATCCCTTGCGGCACCTAAACGTACCGACGGTGCTATTTCTTATGACGGAGAGCACCATCGGCAGTCTATGCAACCTGTAAATCCTTTCTTTTGCAAAAAGCTATGTAGCTCCCCCCACCGGACTGGAATGTGTGGAATATTTTGGCAATATTCCACATTTCATAACACGACTATTTGACTGTTCTTGCAGATCTACATATAATTGTAACGAAGTATTAAAAACATAATTTAAATATTATATTCAATATTTAATTTAACATACATAAAGTTTATTTGCCAAAAAGAAAATAATTAGCAAAAGGACAAAAAAAAGCAACGGTACCTAGCTTTAAAAGTAGCGGTAGTAATATCCGTTAGAGAGCCCTCTATGACATTGCTACTTCTTCGCGTATGACTCTCTTACCGCTTAAATTTTATATTTTTTATTGTTTATCAACGATTATGTTTCCTGTATTTAGGGTATAATCTTTCTTTCTATTTTTTTTTGGTAGTTTGTAAAATATAATAGTTTGGTATCACTGATTATTTGACAGTTTGTAGCTCATTTGTTATTCTTAAATAAACAGAATTCAACAATAAGTTAAATGTATAATAAAAGCTATATTTGAACTATGTTATATAAAATAAATGTGTACAATCGAATTAGTGATGTGTTAGTGGATATAAAAGTGTAAAATATAAGAACAAAATTAATTTTATATCGAGAAGATACGTACTTCAAATAGTGGAAATTTTCGACTTTAAACGCGTATATCTCGAAAACTATAAGATTTCTGTTATTGTCAAAATCCTGGGACGGTATTCTAAAGTCGACCCTAATTAAGCCGTGAGCTGAAAGCCTCTGTAGTTAGTGCTACTTTTAATCTGTATAATAATAATTTTATTATTATTTTACATATAATAAATAAATAAATAAATAAAATATGTTTAATATTATAGACTTATACATTTCTGTTGCTATTGCTTAATTTTTCTTTAAGGGCTTGGCTTTAATGTTATGGGAGGAAAAGAACAGAACTCACCCATATACATTTCTCGTATTATACCCGGAGGTGTAGCTGACCGTCATGGAGGACTAAAAAGAGGAGATCAACTTTTATCTGTTAATGGTGTGGTGAGTTATACACAAAATAAATATTTAATTACATTTGAATTGTAAGTGACTCCAAAAAAATTGAAATGGTTGGGTTTATAAGGTTTGTTCCAAATTTTTTACTTTAAATGTTAATCAATTAAATAAAAAGTTTTTAAAAGAAAACTTGAAAAATTAATAAGTAGTAACAAAAATTTATCAAGTGATGCAGACTGAGGCTTGATATCATAGAGAAGCTGTACGAATGCATCTAACGGACTGTTATTATTTGGGCTCATTTCGTTTGTTATAATTTTTAGTTTAAGTATTTATAACTCCTAGTAAGTAATTGATTGACCCTCTCTGATTCAAAAACGATCATCATTGCATTGAAGTGATATGCATCGGTGGTCTGCTGTAAAGACAAATCTCTGCGTTACCAGCAAATAACGCTGCATATACCATGGAGGGCAGAATTATTTTTGTTTCAAGTTCTTATGGATATTTGATTGATTTCGAAACCATTTTATTTATTGAAATTATTTAGAGTATGGTCCTAAACTACAGCTACCTTCGCAAAATAATTATATGTGCAAATTTTTGTTTCAATGTATCTCGTGAATTAATAACGGTAAATTTTTTTCCAGTATGCAGTATTCGTCGTTCACGTATTTTGTTTGTATATAAGGTTTGACATTATTTCATTCGTTTCATTTGTATTACCGTTAATTGAAAATGTCATTGAAATTGGTATTTTTCATAGAAAATAATTATATGTGTAAATTCATCTATTTGTGCTTTGTAATCTGAAGAAACAACATATTAAGTTTGTTTTCTAACTAAAGTGAAAAATTGGAAAATTAGTAAGTTTTAGGTATTAAATATAAAGCGTAAAAACATAATTTATTATTTTGGAATGGTTATATAGTTAAAATGCCACGTGATACAGAACTATCGGATGAAGAGTGAACCAAGAGACGCATTCATCACTTAGCAATTAGCGAAGACATGAGTTGAGGGCAGATAAAAGTACAATTAGGCTTACCAATCAATAGACAGTGTGTTTAGCAAATTATGAAGCATGAATTGGGCCTTAAGTTTGAATCAAAACTAGCTCAGCCGCGAATGAAAAAGCAACATAAAGATGATCGTATTTTATTTTGCGACAAATGTCGATTTTGGGAGGAAGAGTTTGAAAATGTAATTTTTAGTAACGTAAAAAAGTTTAATTTGGACTTGCTATAAACGAAACGATGGTGGTGGATCTTTAATGGCATGGGCCGCCTTTAGCTCTAAAGGTAAATCTCATATGTGTTTTTTTTTACCGACTAAAGTGAATTCCGAAGTATACATTGATCTATTGAATAGCGAGCTCATTCCTTTTACTGAGAATTTTCATGACGAAAATTGGATATTTCGGCAAGACAACGTCCCTATTCATGTGTCTCGCGCTACAAAATCATTTTTTAAATCCCGGAATATCCAATTATAGGATTGGCCAGCTTTGAGTCCTGATCTTAACCCCATAGAGAACCTTTGGGGTTTACTTACTGCTAAACTATATGCACATGCCAAGCAGTATGATACTAATAAGCAGTTAAAAAGTAGCATTGTATCAGAGTGGGAGAAAATTGAGCTATCTACTAAGCAAAACTTAGTAGGGTTCATGCCACGAAGACTGAATGGTAAAACAGCAAAAGGGTAATACTATTAGATACTAAAAATATTTAAAACATCAATTACTTAAAATTATTTTTATTACTTGCGTGTTAAAATAACATTGGATATGAATTTAAGAAGTTTTATATTTTGCACGTATAGTTATTTTCTATGGAATTAAAGTAATATATTTTTTTTAATTAAAAAAATTAATATATAATTTGAATTTTGTTTTTGTTTACTACATCTTTTAAAGCCATGAATAAAACTAGAGTACGCTCCGCGTATAAGAAACCGCTTATAAGAAAAGTCCGTTTATAAGAAACAATTTTGAAACACCTTGGACCACTTAAGTATTTTCATCTAAATAAGACCGCTTAAAAGAAAAACCGCTTACAAGCAAAAACCGGATAAAAGAAATTTTTTTCTCTCACGAAATTTATATGCCCATGCAAAAAAAAAAAAAACTTCTTAAAATAAATAATTTTCAAAACTTTGTGCTGGCAATGTTAAATCTTAAATGTATTAAAATTTTTATCTGGTAACGCTAAAATTTGCTTCACAGCTGTTTTTAAAAAAGAAAATAATCGAAAAAAATAATAAATAAAAATAGAAAAAATTGAAAGAAACGCTTTGCCAATTAAAACAAAAATCATAATTGTGGAAGAAGCAAAAAGCGGCAAAGTCCGAAGCGAAATCTCCAAAATATATAATATTGCAAGCAGCACGATTTCGAAAATTTTGAAACAATCGAAAGAACTCAGTGAAAAGAGCTATACCTACCGGAACTTAGAGCAAAAGAGGAAACGCACATCAAAATATGAAGCGCTAAACAAATCAATGTCCATTTGGTTCAGGCAAATGATGGAGGTAAACGCTCGTGTAACCGGCCCATTGATCTTTGAAAAAGCGCAGCAATTTGCAATCAAATTAGGCATCCTTGATTTTAAGCCTAGCCCATGATGGCTGCAAAGATGGAAGAAAAATGAAAAGGTGCATTTCAATAAACATCACAGCGAAGCTCCTTCCGCGGATAATTAATCGGCTTTAAACTTCAAGCAAAATGTTCTTCCAGTTTTACTACAGAAGTACTCATTAGAAGATATTTATAACGCCGACGAGACAGGTCTATTTTATAAAGCTCTTCCGACTGGTTCATATGTCGCGGGAAGCCAAGCCGTAAGTGGACTTAAGACATCAAAAGAGAGAATCACTTTGCTCTTTATAACCAATGCGACTGGTACAGACAAATACGCGTATTCCATCGGAAAATATAAAAACCCAAGGTGTTTTCGAGGAAAGATCATTCTTATCCCATATAAATTAAACAAAAAAGCGTGGATGACTAGTTGCATCTGGAGAGAAATTATAAAAGAGTTTGATGATAAACTGGCAGCAAAAAATAAAAAGATTCTACTCCTTATTGATAACGCTTCATGCCACAAATTGGATTTCACACCAAAAAGCTTTGAAATTGTATTTTTACCACCGTGTACTATAAGTCTAATTCAACCTTTGGACCAAGGTTTGCTATACCAGCATTTGCCACTTCTAAGTTTCATGTCTTTTTATTTGTTATAGGTATTATTCAGTCTTTCAAATCACATTATAGAAAGTGTCTAGTTCGCGAACAGATACTAGCAGCAGAAGGTGGATTCATGACTAATTTCTTAAAAAGCGTTAATATTTTGAAAGTCTTGTACATTGTCAAGCGCACTTGAAGGCTCGTGACTCCTCAAACAATTCGAAATTGTTTTAAAAAAGCCGGAATTTACTAAGGAATCCCTATAATGGACTCAAATGATGATACTACCTCAGAGAATATTTATTGTGAAACCGAAAGCCGTGACTCAAATGATGATTTTTGCGAGATTCAAGACAATAACTCTTTCTTCGAAAATTTAGCTGATTTGGAAAAGGAGAACTATTTTGGGGCTATAAACGAAAATGATATAATAGACGAAATACTAGAAGATGAGAGTGCAATGTTTAAATGATGATGATAACTTAATAAATATTGAGAAAATTCTCTTTAATGAACGTAACAAATCTCTTGTTCACAAAAAAAAATGACTTCTTTTCAACGTTAAAAAATGATAAATTTATATGTATGTACATAAACAAAACATGCAATATTTATTATAAAAAGCAACTGTCGCAAAGTGCCGACTTTTTAAGTTCTTATACATGTAATATGAAATTTCTATGAATTTAAAGTTTTGTTAATTTTCGTTAATGTTTGTTGTTATTATTAAAAATATTGAATGAAATAGATGAAATCAAATAAAAGATTTGTTTTCGTGTAACATAACGCGATGTACGGTTATAAGAAGTTTGTGCATGAAATTTGTAGGATATCCGCATATAAGAAACTATTTCTTATATACGGACTCCGCCTAAAAGAAAAAACCGGATATAAGAAAAATGTTAGTGGCATTTTCAAAATTTCTTATATGTGGACTATACTGTATAAGCCATCAGAATATATTTTGTGTGTTCTGATACTTTAAATTCAAGTTGATGTATTGCACATATAATTCTTTTACGAAGGAACGAAAGGAAAAAATTTTTTTACATTTTTTTTGAATAAATAAAAAAAAAATCGGCCCACTCCGGGATTAGCAGGGATAGTTGTCAAATTAATTGAAGTTTTTTTTTAAGGGGAAAAAAGGTGAACTTCCAAAAAAAAATAAATTACTATTTTACTTAAAAAACCGATTATTTTATATAGTTTTATATAGTATTTCGAAAAGTTCATTCAAAAATAAAAATTAAAAAAAGGTCCCCAAAAGTCAATTTCTACAAAAGTTATGGCTATTTGAAAATAAACAAGAAATGCGCTGTCGTGGGACACCAGGCAGGAACGAAGTTCCTTCGGATAATGTAGAATCGATACAATTTGCAAAAAAAAATTGTGCTTAATTTTATTTTATGTAGGTTGTCCTGATTTTTCTCTCAAATTTCCCTGATTAGTTGTTATTTAAGTACAGATAAGTATTAAGAAAATTTAGTATTTTAAGAAATAATGAATTACGTAAAATAAAAAAATAATTCAAATTATATCTAAATAAAAATTGGTAAATATTTTTTTATTTTAAACTATCAATTGTTATTACAAATGATATAATAGAGCTATTTTATGCTTTTATTTGTAAAATAGCGTCAAGTTTGTTAGACCTGTGAATAATTTTACATTTTACATATTAGGTGACATCACCACTCTACCTCCTCTTTCTATCTTCCATTCTACTGTCAACTCTACTGTCGTCCTACTGCCGTTGGCAAATATAGGAAATATTCAAGTTAGCGGGAACGACAACTGTCGGCCTGCAGTCGTGTAGTCGTGCAACTGTCAAAATAACAGTGTCCATAAGAACGTCTGTATTTTAATATTTGGCAGATATAGTTTGCAGTCTGTCGCGCTCTATGTGTTCCGCACTTCACTCAAAACTAATTTGCATACACAATAATGTTACAGATTTTCATAAATATATAATTTCTTATACCTACATTAATTAAATATTTAGATAATAATGCATGCATGACTCTATTATATATTTCCAAAGGAAATATACGTTAAGGAATTCGTCATGAAATAGTTCAATTTGTACGTGCATGCTTGTGTGCTTTGATATAAAATATATAGAAAATATACACATGTACATATGAGTAATATTTTTATAACATATAAAAGTTTTTATTGAATAATATTTTGTAATAAATAACAGTTTTTATTAAATAATATTCTGTAACACAATCAACTAGAACCTTACGAGTATGATGACGAAATCAGAGTGAATCGTGACAAACGCGATTTTACAAACGGTGCCGCTTAATGTGTGGGACGGCTTTCAATGGCGAAAATGTTGAATTGAAGCACGTTGGCAATGTTGCATTCGATGCTTTTGCTGGCAAAAGTTTCCAATGCACCTTAGGATATGTCACTCCTCCCATCTTAAAATAATGCAATGTCCTCATTGCAATTTTTCTTTGTTTACAAGTAAAAGTTTTTAAATAGAATTCTTACAATATTTAAAGATATTTTTAGCATATAAAAATGATTAAGTAATGATAAATAAGTAAAATGGAATGAGAAGATACAAGTTTCCATTCTTAGATTTAGTTTAAGTTGGTTTTCTTTTTTCTTTTAAATTGGTTTTTATATTTTTTTACATTTTGACTTTTAAACTTTACAATATGATGTTTTTTTTCTTTTTTTTTTTCTTTTTCAGTTTTAATAAGACTAACTTTTTTGTATGGATTACTAAGTTTGTCTAATCTCTTCCTCGAAACTTCTGCGTTTACAAAGTTTTTGTCAATATCTTTTTCTTGACGGTTTTTATTTACATTATTTATTCTTTGTTCTTTAATAATTTGAGGATCTTGTTTTGGTGACTCTTTATTAAAAAAGATTGTGTATGGAACTTCATTGGTAGTAGAGTGAACAATTATATGGTTATAAATATTTTAGCTCTTTATCACCTGAAGTGTTGATTATTCTAAGTTTTTCATTTAAAGTTTTATGTGGTCTTTCAATGTCACCTATACCAGTTTTACCGATGGTTACTTTTACTTTTATATTTAATGAATTACACCATTGTTTAATGTTTATGTTATTTTAACTTTGGTCTTGGTCGATTTTTAAAGTTTTTGGAGGACCCAAACAATTAAAAATTTCCAGAAATGGTTTTTTGGATTCTAGTCAGTTCAATGCTTTAACTTTTTCTATCATATCAAACTTAGAGTATAAATCGATACATGTTAAATAATATTCATTATTCCATTTCCAAAAATCTACAACATATTTTTCTCTTATTTTGTAAATTGGCGGTGTAATTTTGAACGGCATTTTGTTAGAAACATGATCGTTCTTACAATGATTACACAGTTTACATTCATTTATTATTTTGGTGATTTCCTTAAGATAATTGGGTAATACAGTAATTTAAAACATTTTGCAACCTTCTCTATACCTTGATGAAGTCCACCTAAATGGATTTCAAGTACTTTGCTTTTGAAATTTGCAAAATCTGTAATGTTTTCTAATTCTTTTGTACACCGATAAATCTTGTTGCGACTTGTTGTTATTAGTGTCTTATAATCGTTTTGAAATTGAATAAAATCCGTACCATTTGGCATACAAATTGTTGTATTATTTTTTAATAAATGGGTTTTAATTATATCTTTAATATAATCTTTGTATGTAATTACAATTAGGTTATTAAAAAAACTTTCATTATTGTAATTGAGTTTTTACCATTTCTTATTAATTTAATTTGATTTTTGAATAAATTTAATGGTCGCTCTGTTACCTTAATAAAACTTTCGGAATCTTCATCGGCAGAATGAACAGTGTCTATGCTAGATTCAGATTCCTCATTAAAAAAGCATTCCGTAATTTTAATACGAGAAAGAGCGTCTGCTACACGATTTTCTTTACCTGATATGTATTTTACGTCAAAGTCATACTCATAAAGCCGAATCTTCCATCTTTGTAACTTGGAGTTTGGTTCCCTTAAGTTGTGAAGCCATTGCAATGGTCTATGATCACTATTTATTAAAAATTTCCTGCCGCATAAATATGGTCTAAAATATTTGGTAGCACAAACCATGGCTAAAAGTTCATTCTCAGTAGTTGAGTAGTGCAGTTCATGTTCATTGAGTGTGCGACTAGCAAAACAAATTGGATGTCCCTGTTGACTTAACACTGCCCCTAATGCCACATTTGACACATCAGTCGTCAATGTAAATATTTTCTCATAATCATGGACATGCCAGAATTGGATCATTAGTAACTAAAATTTGTATAGTGTTTATAGCTTCCACGAACTTCTTATCTGAGCTATTTATTTTATTGTCTTTGTTGTTTTAAATTGTTTTATTTATTTTTCCGTTTTAGAAACGGGATAATTTAAAATTGCTTTGGTTTTATTAGGGTTAGGTTTAATACCTTCTGGTGTAATGATATGACCAAGAAATTCGGTTTCTCTTTTGAAAAACTCGCTTTTATCCATCTGGATTTTCAGATTTGCTTCGTTTAATGACGTACTGAATACTACAATGTCGTCTAAGTAAACCTTACAATCTCTCCCTATTAAACCATCTAGAACCGTATTCATCGGTCTCTGGAAGGTGGCTGGTGCATTTTTAAGCCCAAATGGCATTCTTAAAAATTCAAAATGTCCGCTCTGAGTAGAGAAAGCTGTTTTTTTCCTATCTGCCGGATCCATTTCTATTTGACGGAAGCCTTGCGCTAAGTCTATTGTTGAAAAATACATACACCTACCTAGAATCGAGAATTTCATCCATGTTTGGAATGGGATACCTATCATCGATAGTAATACTATTGAGATTACGAAAATCGGCAACAATCCTCCACTTCTTTTTACCTGACGCATCTGACTTCTTTGGTACCACCCAAATTGGTGCTGAATATGGGGAATCACTATGAGAAATGATTTGATTTTCAAGCATTTCTTTTATTTGTTTGTTTACTTCTGATTTATGAATTCGAGGATATCTATACGACTTTACATATATTGGATCTTCATGAACCGTTTTAATTCTATGTTTTATTTTAAAATTTTTTTTAAATTTATTTAACTCTTCTGAATTTAAATGTTCAAGTCTAAATTTACTATCTTTAGTGTTATGATTTTCGTTCATATTTATGTAATTCTTGAAGGCAATTATAAAAATTTTCAGAATTTGATTTATTCTTGAAAAAGTTATAAAGAACACCATTCATATGTATCATATTTTTTCCAAATCAATTTTAGCTTTAAGTAGCGTAAGTATATTACAACCACGTAAACCGTCGAGGTTATTCGAAAAATTATAAACGAAAAATTTTCATATGTTCATCGCTAAACAATTCTTGGGTTTCATTTAGACGAACTTTTCTATCGCTGTTGTTAATGTTATTGGCTGAACATAATTAATCTTTTCGTTGGATATTCCAGGCTTTATTAAATTAAGTGATGAACCTGTGACGACTAAAAATTGATAATATTTTTTTATTGAATTTCAATTCAATTGTGGGAAGTCTTCCGAGGCTGTTAAGTGGAAATTTACCTCATCTTGTTCCATTGGTTCTGGATAGCCAAAGCGTCTTAATCGAGATTGGTTTGACCCATGAATCTTTTCTTGTTTTAAATTATTTAAGTTTCTATTAGTGTAAATGTTTGCAGAATTGAAAGGTGTATGCCTAACTTGTGGGAAAATAATATTTTGTAAAGCATATTGTTGATTGCTATGTTCATTGAAAAATGGTTTATTTTTATAATAATTATTTTGATTGGACAATGGATAATTTTTTGAAAAAGTGTTGTATTTGGAACGAACTGGAAATTGATTCGTATATTTTATTATTCTATATTACTATTATTATTGTTATTCATATAATTAGGTAGTTTCGAATTTGCGTTAGTTCTTTGAATTGTTTTTTGTTTAGAGAATTGTTTATTATTTTCGTAAACATCGGTTTCTTTTAATATTTTGATTGCTGACTTAAGGTCGGTAGGAAGATTTGCGTTTATTAACGCAGTTAAATAGTTAGGCAATTCTGTTTTTAATATTTTCAAACTTATCTGATCTAACTCATTAAATTACCGAATGTTTATTTTATGATGTTATGTACTGAACACAATGACCGCGACAGACTGCAAACGACATCTGTCAAATATTAAAATACACACGTTCTTATGGACACAGTTATTTTGACAGCTGCACGACTACACGACTGCAGGCCTACAGTTGTCTCTCTCGCTAACATAATATATTTTTATATTTGCCAACGACAGTAGGACAACAGTAGAGTTGACAGTAGGGTTGAAGATAGAGACAAGAATGATAGAATACAAGATTACGACAACCGCCATTATGATACGTCATAGTTGCGTGTTGAGAAGAACAAGAGTGAAAAACTGTCAAATGGCCTGCAAATTGTAAACAGAAAAGTGAACACTTTTGTAAATTCGCAAAATATTATTAATTATTTCGATTTTAATGAAAAGTTTTAGTGAAGCGATTGAATATTGTTGAGTGAAAAGATTTGAATCATTTATAAAGAAATATATCGGCCTATAAATAATAAAATTGTCTATTAAGTTGTGATTCAAATGTAGAAGACGTT